>JAYMTN010002909.1:0-10476 GCA_036897425.1 Erodium trifolium
TTCCTCTATCCGCAGTAATATCACTTCCTCCCGTATTTTTCTGATTCCCATGTTCAACTTCCAGGTCTGATTTGACAGCGAAGGCAGTGGCTTGCTGCTCTTCTTTTCCAGCAGATACCACGGGTTTCGGTTCCTTCATCACAGCCGGTGACTGTGTACCTTGAACATGAATCGTCGATACAGTTGGCTTCTCTTCCCTTGCAACAGCTTCCTCTCTTGAAAAATTTGGTCCATTCATTAACGTTACTGATGGAGAACCCTTCTCACTGGAGTCTAAATGCTTCATATGCTCTTCAGTATTCTTGCTTGCAGACTTATCCTGATTATTTGCTCCAGTAGGAAGAAAGGGCGGTGGCTGCTGCTGCTGAAATTCAAGGGGTGGAGGAGCAATAGCTCGTAGAAGCTCTTGCGGAAGAGAACCTTCCCCTTTCTGCCAACCAAGATAAGAACAAAGGTTAACACCCTTCACCACAATTAATTAAGTGCATAACATGTTTTCGTACTTCAGAAAAGAGCAATGCATAGCAACAAGTAAGAGATTATGAATGAGCATGGATGGCAGAGAGAGAGAGAGATTAAAACCTTTAGCCTCCTGAATGCTAGTATTTGTGCCTTCAGAACATGCAATTGCAGTTTGGTAAATCCACAACGCTGCTGATGCATCTGGACCACCTCCCCACCCTGTGAAGAGAAATGGTTAGTAGAACCAGCATCATTAGAGGGACCCGAAGCTAGTGGAGATGATCGATTAGGCTGCCTAAGATACTGCATTTGTGAAGTTTCTGCACCACTCGAAGAATTTTTGGCATGCAAAGAATTGTCTGGACCTTGGATAAGGTTTGCAGATGACGACTGAGGGGGGTGCATGGGAAGCATTCCATTACCAGTCCCAGATGACTGTCTAGATGGCAATTGATTCTCTCTCCCATTAACAGCAAACTGTTGCATGGCAATGTTGCCAGGATTATTTAAGTACCCTGCTGTTGAACCAAATGCAGCGGATTGAATTGCCTGCCTAGCTTTAGCAGAGCCAGGTTGCCCAGATACATCACTGGAAGAATTACCATGAGGAGAACTCTCACTTGGACCTGGTGGGGAAGTAACCTGCTGTGTTGAAACTGGAACAGGTGATGATTGTGGAACCATATTGCTTTCACTAAATTTTTGTTGTTGCATAGCAGCAATTCTCATAAACTGTGCAGCCAAACCAGCATGTGCAGGGGATGACAGATCAATATTGCGTTCATGTGCCCAAGCCTGCATAGCTTGTAATTGTGCAGCCACGGCAATCTGGTTGTTTGCCATGTTTTGAATGGTTTGCTGACTCTGTGGTATCTGCATGGGCCTTGTAGCATTTGCAGGCATCATCTGACCAATAGTTGCCTGCTGAGTTGAAAGTTTTGGCTCATTCCTCTGATCTGAGGGTGGCTGCTGACCTTGCTCCATGGGATTTTCACCACGAACAAGATGTTCAGATGAGTTCTTGGAGGACGAGGCTTGAGCTTGATTACCCGCTTGCATGGAAATCATTTCCTGCATCTTCAGATTTCCTACACGCATGTCCTGATCCTTGCCAGCGGAGGGGCCCAACCCTCCCATTTTAGCATGTTGCTGAGTTTGCATTGCCAAAGCTGATTTCTGTTGCATAGCAAACTGGAGATAAGCTTGATGAACAGGGTTCAATACTTGTTGCTCAACACCTTGATTCCGATTCTGACCCTCTTGGGGAGAACCATGTTGTTGAGCCAAGTCAAAGAATTTTCTGGGTTGCTGAGGCAGTTGCATGGAGCCTGGTGTTGAAGAGAAACTGCTGCCTCCCATTACTCCTTGGAGATTTCCAGCCTGATAGGCTAGAAGAGCTTCATTTCCTCCTGGTTTTCTCAGTAATTGTTGTTGCAGTGACTGCATATAAAATCCATGACATAACTAAGTTAATTAATTGCATTTTAGACTGAGTAATATGGTTTAAAGAGACAGACAGGCCATATCCTCGTGATGGTCATCACAGGTCAGCCAATGTCTATTGATATAAGCACATCAAGCAAAGGCATACAGACATTAATGGGGATTTATAAATTAAGCAAACACTGTATCTACAATGGTAAGAAAAATAATGACAATGAATTGGGTATACAACGTCTGAGCTGTGAAGATACACTGACCAACAAGGCATGAATGAAGGAGCTCACAGTCCATGAAGAATAGAAGTAGAAGAACTTCCATGTCACACGAACTAAAACAGAGAATTGTGTATGATTCAAGGCAAAGTCAAATTCAGGGATCAACAGGAAAAGTATGACAAATTTGGGGGAAAGACATAAACTTCATTTCCATTATCAACAAAAAAAATATTTAAAAAATCCAGTCATTAAGCTATATAAATGAGAAGTTTTGAAAAGAAAAGTAGCAGCTATTTCAGACTGCAGCAAAGACAAGTTAAGGTACCATGTTATTCACCTCATATTACTCAACAGTTCATCCATCAATAAATGAACTCATTTCTACTTATGGCAACCACTTACAACATAGTAAACTCACTAACTCAAACTTTAATTGCACCCACCCTGACTTCCACACAAATTGCAATCTTCCCAAAAACAAAATGAGGCATAAGAAAATGCAATGTACAGTGAAACAACAAGAGAGGAAAGTGAAGGTCCAAGCTAGGCAGCTCAAGCTTCAATTCTACCAATCAAACACATTCTTCCATATTAAGAAGACATGCCAAGTTCAACTGAAAAAAAACTGACAACTAGAATTAAGTAATTAACCCAGCAACTAAAGCACAAAGTATATTAATTACACAGCTCTCCCCTACCCGTTTCCCCAAAAAAAATAGCCAATTCAGAAATCCCAAATGCTATAATCCGAATCCCAATACAGAACTGCAAAATTCACTCAAAACCCATTTGCAAAAACAGTCTCAAGTAGAGGATCCGCTACCAAACTGAACAAAATTACCACTAAAGCCATACCTGCCTAGCCCCTAGCTGCTGCTGTTGATGCTGTTGCTGCTGTATGGGATCGAACCCCAGATGCGGGGTGGACACAGCCGATGAGGACGAGGTCGGAGAAGCCGCCGCAGACGAATTGGATGCAGCCCGCCCCGCCGGATTCCGGCTGGGCCCACCACCTCCGCTACCGGATTGCATGTAATTTTCTAGGAAAATGGCGAATCCAGAAACGTTAAAAGGAAAAAGAAATTACCAAAAAAAAACTTAAAACCCCCGCACAAAAAGAATTCTTAAATCCCACCAAAACAATCCAAAAACCCCAGCTTTTTACCACCGATCCCAACGTTGGGAAAAAAACCTCACCCAATTGCTGTTTCTCTCTCTACGCACACTTTCTCTCTCTAGATTGCACCCAAATTCTCTCTCTAAAAGGGCGATATTTCCGGGGCATGAGAGGTGCAGATCGGGTCGAATTGAGGCTGTGAAGGTGAGAGAAAAGTGAGGGGAACCGAGTTGACAGAATCGGCGAATCGACTCAGTAATCTCTCTCTGTCACGCGATTTGCATTTCTCAGTCAAACCCTAACTATTTTTCATTTCCTCTCTCTTTCTTCTTTACCATTACTCTTTTTCTCTGGCTATTGGGTTGGTTTATTGTGGGCCACCTTCGCTCCGGTTTGGATTTTACAGTAAAGTCCAATGCTTATGTTTAGCCCCGATTTGAGGTTGCATTTACGATTCAGCCCTTCTCTCTTTTTTCTTCGAAAGAAAGTTTCATTGGTAAAACTTACCCACAATACAATACAATGCTGCATCCACTAATGATTCACAGGATTTCGAAGACGATTAATGAAATGATAACTCTCAAATTTCGGGCTTGACCTCCCCAAAACAAAAATAGACTCGACTACGAAAGAGTGACAAAACGCCTAAACATTCAACCAATCATTCTATTATATTCTAAAAAATTTACATAGCAATCAAACTCTCCGATAGGTTCTAAGTGATGCGAATTACTCTTTGACTGAGACCTTAGTTGGAACAGGTCTGAGTGCGCACTAGCTTTGAGCTTGAACCACAAACAAAAAATTATAGGGGTTTCGGATAGGAGTACTACTTGGTCGATCTTTTTTATCGACAATCAAGAGAGCCCCGCCGATAGAGAAAATCGACCGAGCACGCCTCCGGAGGCAGCAACCCCATCTGTCGGAGATTCGTCGGAATAAGACGCACATGTCTTTGACAGCATGATTCCGACAAAGGGATTTTACAAAAACAACGATAAAGAAAACACATAACCCCCCCCCCCAGCCCGTCAATGATTCAACGGTATAAATTTGGCCAGTGATTGCCAAATCTGCCAGGAGCGAAGGAGGAGGAGAGGCGCGCTGTTAGGAGCCTCACTGAAGAGTAGGGGTGGAGACCCGCGAACGGTCGCCATTGTCCAAGGCTGAAATTGGAGCGAGGGGAAGGAGGTTGACGGCACCAGCGAGTGCATGTCTGACCAGAGGATGACCGCAACGGAGATGCTTAAGTAGAGGGACGTTAGGGAAAAGGAGAGAGTGGCGGAGAGGGTCGGGGGGGGGGACAAACTCGAGGGGGGGGGGGGAAACTCATACGGGGTGGTCGGAGCTCGTCGGAAAGGAGAACGGCTGAAAGCTCTGCAGAGATTCACAACGGCGCACCCCGCAAAAAGCCTAGGGGATAGGATGGGAAAAGAAATAAGAAAAGTAGGAATGGGAGAGGAGGAGAAGGGTGCATGCAGCGACGACGACGAAAGACTGAAAATGCAACACAAGATTAGATTTTGAGATAGACCATTTATATGGTAGTATAAAATGAATAACTCATTATTTTTTTCGCCATTTTTATTCTAACTTTCACGAAAAACAATTCAATTCTCTTGAACGAAGTTTCAAAAATATATCATGTGTTCACAAAATTAACACGAGTTATATTATTATCACCAATTTTAACATAAAGGGCATATGAAGTGGGAAGACATTGAATCTGTCTTATTAGAGTCCAATCGACCTTACCTTTTTCTTAGTTGAAAGTCTTTATGGTATTCGATGGTGCAATGACAATATACCGATTCAGTTTATTGTGGGTATAAACGTTGACTATTTATCAAAATGCCATTGAACAAAATAATTATTTATTTAATTTGAAAATTCATAAAGTGAACGAAATTAATTAATTTGTATACTTCATCCTATTTCGCTTGTCTAACTTTGTGGTGGTTCGACGCTAATGCTTAAGAGGGACGTTGTTAGTATTATGGACGAATTGGTAAACCTAGCCGAAGCCATAAAACGTGGAAATAAACTTCATTAATTCGAAACCATGGACTACAATTACATTATAAAACGGATCACATAATGAAGAGTACAATACATCACGCCAGTCAATTAATCTTTTTTCCATGTTACAGATAAATAGCTTATGGATGGACAAATGCTTAGTGTCCATTTTGGAGGTATCCACTTATTGCAGTAAGCGAAACTCGTGCATGAGAAACTCCAACGCTCCGAGTGACTCTCGATGGTGCTTCTCATTGTTGACCAAGATTTTGGTCAAATTTGGGTCGAGAGTCATGTCGACATGTCCCTTACCCTTCTCATTTTCCCGTCTCGCATTTGCCGCCTTTTGGCTCTTAGGGCGGCGATCGCATATTGGTATGGGAAAGCCCCCCTTGGCCTCTTCAGCGGCGGCAGCGGGAATGTCTATCTCAAACATTGGCGTTGTTATGGAAGATGTTCTTGGGGTGCGACGTTCGCCCGTGCCGATGGTCGTGAAGAACTCGTTCTCAACACGGTGCTTCCAACACGACTTCTCTCTCTCAATATTCCATCAGTGCTTCCATGCAAAGACATGCTCGTAATTTTCTAAATACGCCCACTCGGCGTCGGCCATAATCTGGTCGTCGAAACGATTATCGTGGTAGATATGTTTGAACTTGGACCAACATCCCTAAAACATATTCACTTTCTTGTTCGTCACGCTCCAATATTATTTACAGTTCTTTGTTATGCGCTTTGGGGGAGCCCGAGAATTTCGGATGCACTGTAGACGAGACATACTCTTTCTCCCAAAAAGCTTTCTCATGATGGCATGAGTAATGTTGCGAATCGAGGAAGTAACCCCACTCGCATAAGAATCTGGGTGGAATACTCGTGTTATTGGGGTACGTCATGTTAAAGCCGTAGAATTGGGTGTGGATGGACGGAAAACGTTTGATGGCGGCGAGACTATAGTAGTTGGCTTCCCGAATAATCTGCAACAATGTGAAGCCAGATAATCGGGTGTGGATGGATGAGAAACGACTCACAAACACGAATATTCTATCGGCGTGTTTCACATTTATGTTGTAACTACTGCCTCCGGAGATTCTGCTATATTGGAAGAAAACGTCATAGAATAAGAAATAGGGTTAACGAATCGACTTTTGGACAAAGAAGAACAAATCGTTGGTAGTTATTTGTAACTGATATTAACTTTCTACTTTAATTACGCTTAAATACCTCAACACGTGTCAGCCAGTGATTCGGAAGTAACGATTTAGTGGGGATTTATACGTCGAATATGCAGACTGTTAGCGTCTACATATTTATCGACGATACAATTTAGGGTCACATAATCGAGCTGGCAAAAAAATCTTTTTGGGGATTACGACATAATTGACAACGTGAAACGATCCCATAACATCTGCTTGAATGCTCTTGTCAACAAATCTCCATTTATGGTAAAAAAAAATATAAATGGGGGCAATCCAATGGGCCCGAGATGAGCCGATTTGACCGATTGGATTGAGTTTCAAATCCATTTTGGACGGCTCTAGTTATAATATCTCCCTAGTTTATAAAGAAATCTGTTTTCTTACTAAAAAATTAAAGAAATATGTTTTCTAATATTTTATGAGATGTACAACAGTATTAATGCGTGGAAATTTACTATTTATCAGTGATGACTGATGCGTGATAACCAATCACAATTTACAA
Organism: Erodium trifolium; assembly: GCA_036897425.1. Taxonomy (NCBI): domain Eukaryota; kingdom Viridiplantae; phylum Streptophyta; class Magnoliopsida; order Geraniales; family Geraniaceae; genus Erodium; species Erodium trifolium. Next base: position 6,955 of record JAYMTN010002909.1, read on the forward strand.
CCATTACTCACATATTAGGTGCGAGCACCGCGCGATGCGCGATGTTTGGTTTAAGAATTGGTTGTCACATGTAATTGTTAGAAGTGTACAATTTATCCTTTGTTGAAGACAATATCAATGGTTAAAGTCTTTTGTGTCCCGGTAGACTATTTTTCCTATGTCGCCCTTTTTCGTTGTTTGGCCGAGCTAATTCGTTCGCTGCAAAAATGGACACGACCTGAGAAACTATCTATGTCATCGTAAGAACTGATCAATTAACACAGCTGAATACTTGACTTCAAAATATATGCATTAAAATTCGAACATGTGATCTCTTGTAAAGAGAGTTTGTTTGATCTCACTCTCAATTTTTAATTAAAGTCCCGACAAAAAAAAGCATTATTATAAAAAAGAATCAAAACCAAAAAAAAAAAAAATTGTTATAAATATCAAATATCAGTAGCTAAGTATCAAATTAGGCAATGAATTAAGTGCCAAGTAAGATAGTGTGTAAAATCTGATAACATTTGAATGAATAGCATTTAAGAAAGTAACCGAACATTATTGATAGTGAACAACATGATGTGCGGTGCTTGATGTACTACAACACTTATTCAATCTATCATGACACAAAATTTAGCTCCTCTCTTAATATGTCGCATAAACACAGCCCTTATTGCAGGGCCCTGCAAATCAACAAAAATAAGAGGCCAATAACTACAGTAATACAATACAATACTAAAAAATCAATAATGTACCATAATGTAAGTTTCAGTTGGGTAACATTAAATACAACAAAAGAGGTATCTAAGCAACAATCTTTCTCATGAATCTCCTACACAGACATGTAAATGAAGACCATATAGTTCAAAGCCTTTAACAATGTTTAAAGATTTATGTGTTTCTTGATCTAATCATAGTGGCAGATACTAATTCATATACTGGTGATAAAAAGAAAACACAACAGTATTTGTGCATGAATAAGAGTACCATGTGATGATTCAATAAGCCATTTTTAATGGGTTACTCAAAACAGTCAGGACATCATACCATCATAAGCCTCGAAATAACAAAACAAATTTGAATTCAAGAGAGTGATGAGACAGAGAGAAGGGTCAACAGAATCAAACCCAACACCATGAATCGAGACCGAGAGCGGCGTGAATGTGATTGCTGTTCCGGAATTGGAGGGGCGGGAAGTGCTAGAACCAACACAGCGCCACCATCAACCCAAGCCATCCTTCAACATAAACACACACAAAAATCAGCGAAGCTTCAAAACCCTAAAGAACAACTTCAAACCCTAACAATCCATTGAATCAATAGCTGTGGTTGAGCCTCTAAAATCAGGGAAGCTCGATCCGAATAAACCATGCCCGGCTGATCCCCAATATATACCCACCAGGTGACGATTGAGCTGGGGCATTGATGACATGGCATGCCACCTGGCTTGTTTCATTCCCGCCATAAGACTACAGTCTGAATAGCTTTCTGTTGTAACAAACAGCCACGCACCCGCACCTCTACAGTGAGAGTACACTTCGCTACCTCACGCGCTTTCGACGACTCTACACACTTCCCTATAAAATAGACTTGAAGAAGTCTGTTTCACTTCCTTTCAACGTTTTCGAGACCCGTCTTCAACCTTTCTTTCCTTCCTCTGCTTCAAAAGCTCTGTTTCCATGGCGTTCTCTCTGATCGGTACGATCTCAATCTCAATCCTCTTCGTTTCTTCATTTCTGATCTCGACATCCTCTTCCGCCGATCCATTCGATGCTTTTTTCATCCCTCCGACTCCACCGCCTCAACCCCAACTCTCCGTCCCGGACCAGTCCTATTCCATCACCTCCACACTCTCTCCGATTCTATCCCAACTGGGCTTCAAGGACCTCGCCGCCGCCGTACCTTCCCTCTCCGTCGACGCCGCCTCCGGTTTCTGGGATGGTCCCTCCACCATATTTGCCCCTTCCGACGCCTCCCTCCGTAAATGCTCCTCCTGCTCTGTTCCCAGCCTTCTCCGCGAGCACATTGTTCCTGGCCTTTTCACCGCTGATTACCTACGTAAACTAGCCTTTGGTACCAAGATCGAAACCCTGAGTCCAGGCCGCTGCCTCACCGTCACATCGGAGAACCACCGCAAGAGTAACTACACCGCCGCCAAGATCTTCGTTGAAGGAGTGTCCGTGACACATCCGGACCTATTCAGCAACGGCCTGGTCGTCGTTCACGAGATCAAAAGCTACATCTCTCCCCTGTCTCCGTTCTCTTGCGACGTGGAGAGGACGACGTCTCTGCCGTTCTCGACGGTTCCAGATCGCGGTCACCAACAGCAAGTACAGTCCACGGTGCAGCCTGCTATCATGCGCCTGATGCTCAGGGACGCCATACTGAGGCTCCGCAACAACGGATTCAGCATCCTCTCCCTCGCCCTCAAGGTCGGGTACGTTGAGCTCATGAGTCTCACCAACATGACCGTTTTCGCCCTCGACGACGCCTCCATCCTCACCGGATCGTACGGGTACATCAGCAACGTGAGGTTCCACATTGTGCCGAACCATTTCTTGACGATCCGCGATCTGGAGAACCTCCCGTTGAGGACGGTGCTGCCGACACTGGAGGGTGGCGCGTCGCTGGTGATCACGACGGCAGGCGCAGGAGACACGGCGCCGCCTGTGAGGATCAACTACGTGAGGGTCAGGATTCCGGAGATGATGCGTAACCTGAAGATCGTGGTGCACAGCGTGTTCTTGCCGTTCCCGCGCATCGACCCGGCGGCGGCTGAGCTGGACGTTATCGTTGGAGGAGCAACGACGTCCGTCGATCGGCTCAGTCCCCGTGTGGAGCCCATGGAGGGAGGTTTATGCAGGCGCGTGGACGAGAACGGGAATTGTGACGTCACTGTGAGCCAAGTGAAGCAGGGCCCAGTTAGCGCAATCGAGCAATATTATTAGTACGGTGTCGTATTTCTAGTTCCTGCAATACGAGTTTGACTTGATATAAGAATAGGCTTCATTTTGTTTGATGAATGGTGAAATGTGTAAAGCTAGCTATATCATATCCAATTCCATTTTCTGAGAGTTCGATCCACAATTTTCTTTCAAGTTTCAAGCAGATTCTGCACACCATTCTTGTAGTTTCACATTTGTTCCTGAGTCGTGACGCTATATTTCAGGGAACAGATTATTTTGGAGTATTGCCCATCAACATAATACAATATGAAAATATATCATATTTTGGAATATTGGTCGTCAAAATATTGCTTTGATTTGACCCACAGGATTCCAAGATCTGTGCTTTAATGTGTAGGGATACGAGCATATACAGCGCGCCGGCTGTTGCCGCGTCCCGCGTCCCGCAACGTCAGCAATCGGGTCGCGTCACGTTCCGCTATGGAGCGATTTTTTCGCGTCCCGCATCATCACGGGCCGAATTGTGGTCCGCGTGCGTCGTCCCCGACTGCGGAGACGTGGGCCGTGTCCCGCGTCCGCGTCCCGACTTCCCGTGGCAACCAATCACGGCGTGCCACGTGGCGAAGTCGAATAA
>JAYMTN010002910.1:0-10475 GCA_036897425.1 Erodium trifolium
TGAGGTGGCGCTAACCCAATAGTTAGGGTATTGAGGTGAAAATAACCCTAATAATAATTGTGATTGTTGAATGAAATTGAGAATCGGATCAACTCAACCTTATTTACAGATTTAGACATATATCGATAAACAGAGTTACGGTGGAAAAAATTAATAACATAGTAAGAAAACTGAGACTAAGATTTGTAGGGAGCGATTCTCAAAAGAGAACAACTCTTCCAAAAAGAAGCGTATGCCGCTTAATACATCGAACACACGGTATTCTTTAGTAAAAGGCGAAAGAATAGTTCGCTGTGTGTTCAACGCACGGCTGCGTGAGTTACAAGGCCAAGCTTCCTTCATTTTTATAACCGCGTCTCCTAAAATATCTCTCTCTCTGGCCGATGTGGGACTTGAGAACAAAACAAGTAGTCTACAGTATCATTGCAAATGCTAGGCTCAGTAGATGCAGCAACTGATGTAGGTCATATATAGTTTATACCCACTGTTTATGGCATAGGATATTCCAGCAACCACTCCGACCAAGTTTATGATCAGAAGGGTCGTTGGTGGATGTGACGGTGAAGTTGGTGTCAACGCCGGCAAGAACTTTGAGCAATGACCCAAAAATGTTCGTTTCTCCACCATTCACCGATGCCTACACCGCTCCATCTCATCTCCAAAATACCCGTTGCAAAGATGGATATGAAGAGGGATATGAACCAGATACTTGCAATGTTACTGATTTGTAGCAGAATAGTCAATAAACAAACATTAAACCACACTTAAACATGCACCTTTCTCAATCAACTATCCCTAAGTTTCATTTTTTTAGTCTTGAATTTACCTCGATCCTGTCAACTTTTGGGTATGAAAAGACGAAAATACCATTTTATGTTTCACAAGGGTATTTTCGTCATTTCACATCCAAAAGTTGACTGATTTGAGGTAAAATGAAACTAAAAAAATACAAAGGGGTTGTCAAAGACTTTTAAAATGTAAGGGTAGTTAGTTGAGAATGGTGCATACTTATATATAGCTAAGTGAGAATGGTGCATACTTAGGGGTGTGTTTTTTATTGGAATCGTGCCCCACTACCTAAGATGCATTGGGCACCGACTGCATCTAAAATCCACTCATTGATTTATTCAAGGTCCGATTTAGGTCACATTTTTACATTTCTGTTAATCATGAGGCGATTTTGACCATGAGACATGCATCTCCTTCTTCGCGATCTCTTTATTATACGTGTTGGGTTGTTGGATTGCGCTTGCATGGCGAACATTCCTTTTGAACAATTCTTTCAGTCATCTCATTCAAAAACGTCTAATTATTCTTGATACTCTCGTGGTTCAAATGTGTTGGACGCAAAAACTTTAGATGATGTATTTTTGGAGTGATGTGAAAGTAAAGACTGAATGATCATATTTTTTTTAGATTTATACTGAAATTTTGGACGAAAATCCAGATTCCTTAACGGTTTTTTTTGTCTTCCTCAAAGAGGACTTGTGGCGGTTTAACATTGATGAATGAACGTAGTCGTTGAGCTTTTGTCCAGAACTAGACGTTCGCCTGGATGATGAAATCAACGTCCAAGTTACTGCATCTGAACCATCCACCCATCTATACGTCCAACCCATGTCGATTTGTCCAATCGATCTAAGCCAAAAACCCTATTCATCCACTCGGATTCTTTCCTGTTTATTAGCTACAGTGAATTGTCCATCCAAACGGTCAGAAAATGACACTTCGTTCCAAATGGAATTGAATTGTCAATGCAGTTGGACGTTTCACCATGAAAGTTTCAGTTCATTACTTTGGATAACAACGTGAAACTCAAAAACACAAAACTCTACAGTTAACTTATTTTTCAGCATTTCCCAATTGGGACAAAGAAAAAAGAAACAAAAACATTTTTAACAACTACACAAACAAAACCCTCAAATCATCTACGATCATTGTTCACCTGAAACGATCCATCTCTCAGCAATTTCAAACTGAGATTATTGAATCGCTCCCTTGAATACTGCCTCGATGCTTTTCTCCAATCCGTTCCCGCTTTCATCATCGCAGCAAACTCCTCGTAACTTATCCGCCCATCCTGCATGTTCACAAAACCCAAATCGACTTAGATTCCAAGAAACAAACATATCCAACGTGGTTTGAAACAATAACGAGGTCTTTTAATATACTATACTGACCTTGTCAGTGTCCACATCTTGCATAATGGCCTTGATGACTTCTTCACCGTTGCTATCATCCACTTCATCGCACAAGGCATCCCTCAGCTCTTCGATTTCAATGTACCCGCTTTTGTTTTTATCGAGAAATACAAATGCTTTACGAAGATGCTCGTCATTACCCATCTTTCTTAGGTGAACTGACATAGCCACAAACTCTCCGTAGTCCAGATATCCATCTCTATCTACATCCCCCTGTCAAAAACAACATTTCATTTTCATGCATCAGTTGACTTCTCTCATAAACTGTCACAACATCATCGTCCTGTCTTATAATGAAACGCACAAAATTAAAACCACCCTATGAAATAATATCTATCCTTTCTTTGAAATGAAAAATACTAATATTAATTTTAAAAATTATTATTATTTTAATTACTTACGAAACAATTGTTATTTTTCAGAAGGTGTGGGGGTAAAATAGTTGTTTTGTTTTAAACTAACAGAAATCATACTTTGTACAATTTTGCAAACAAAAAGTAATTTAAAGTTCATATTTTTTGGAAGTGTAGTTTTCTATTCGTGGACAATTTATAAAGGTAGTTTTATGCATACATGGTTGTTTATTAATTATTATTAGTACTTACAGCTTCCATTAGAATCTGAAGATCTCCTTCGGGGACTTGATGGCCAAGCTTCTGGAGACCGACTCGGAGCTCCTCAATGTTTATCTTGCCTTTGTTGGTGGTATCCATTACCTGGAACCCTTCCTTTATGCCAGCAACTTCCTCCACTGACAAATGCTCAGCTATTACCTGTGAAAAACAAATCAAAAAAGCGTCTATAAGGAAATTGAACCAAGTTCAGTGTTCGTGAACATCTGTTTGAAGATCAAAGAAAACGAAGGCTCTCGATTTAATGGACGCTATTACCCTCAGAGCTCTTTTCTTCAGCTTGTTCATCATAGAGAACTGCTTGAGCCTAGCTCTCACAGTTTCACCCAAATTTACATTTGGGGCCTGGTTCGCATTTTGTAACCATGGATGATCTGCATACGTTATAACCAAGAAATGAGAATGAACTGGGTTTCCATATTCCTAAATCACAGAAATTCTGAAAATTATTGCTCAGGTTACCGAGTAAATGAAATTAATTTGCAGGGATAATTGCAAAAATGTACCCAGAGTTTGTATTTTTGTTGCAATTTGTATGCAAATGATGATTTTACCCTTACAATTTAGATTTTTAAAAATAAGTAATATAATTATTTTTAATTGAAATTTCCAAGGGTAAAATCGTCATTTTGAAACAAATTTATACAAAGTACAACAAAAAGACAAGTTCAGTGCACTTTTTTGCAATTACCAAAGAAGAGAGCTACAAGTTGCAAAAAGCAATACAGAACTTAAATTTTACCTAGCACTTGCTGGGCTGTTAGGCGACTCCTGGGGTTAGGATCAAGCATCTTCTTCACAAGGTCTTTTGCATGATCAGAAACTTTAGGCCAAGGATCCCTTTTAAAATCTACATGAGACCTGATAATAGCTTGTGCTACGCCCTGTTCGGTTTCTGAATACAATATAGAGAATCGATTAACATCATATCATACACATGTAAGCACATATAAAGACAATATAACATTATATGATTTAACAAGATGTAAGACAATATAACATTCAATCCACGAACCTGCCCAAAACGGAGGGACACCACAAAGTAAGATGTAAAGGATTACACCAGCACTCCAAACATCAACTTCTGGGCCATAATTCCGTTTCAGCACTTCAGGAGCCATGTAGTACGGACTTCCCACTATCTCAGTAAAATTTTCACCTGTACAAGTATATCATTTGCTCAAGTTACTTGGTTCCGGGATCAGCTTGGTTGTATCTGTATTATATTTGGTAAATAAAAAACATTACCAGGTTTAAAGAAAACCGACAGTCCAAAATCGATTGCCTTTAAATCCGAGGTTTCCTTCTTGTTTGCAAACAAAAAGTTCTCTGGTTTGAGATCGCGATGCATCACACCATGCTTGTGGCACATCTACAACACAACATTATTAGCACATGTATTAAAGTAGCTAACTCTTTCTCATGGGCAATATCATTTTTCAGCCATTATAACAGTTGATTCAATAACACACAACAAAGAGACCGATGACAGAGGATCTCTTTTTGAAGTGACTATGAAAGTTGTCCCGATCAAAGATAAAAGAAAAGGATGTTTCATATTTTGCAGCAACGGTGTGCAGAAGAAGTTATTCCACAAACAAGAATAAAGACAATTGATTCCAGAATATAGTCAATTTGGGCAGACAATGTGAGTTGCTAAAAGGCGAAATCCACAAATGGGAATCTATACTATACACGATAAAGTAGTGATGATTTAAAATTCTCCACAAGTTCACATCCCAAAGTCCCCAAGCAGCTCACAAACCCGACCAATCTACTTCATTCAATATGCCATCAAGTTCCATACACAAGAAACTTCTAAAATTTCATCAAATACTTTTGGTTGATTATTTCCTAGTTTCTTGATGAGTTGTGGCATAATCTATCTGAATTAGCCTCAGTAAAATTGGATTCTATCAACAACTTCAGACATAACACTAAGCGAAAACGTTATTTACATATCCAGTTTGACATTTCCTTATCAAAAACACCCCCAAAAGGTGAGGGATTATCAGTAAGTAACACACTGTTATCGTTCCTATAACTAAAAAACCCCGGATTTGCACAGAAAAAAAATGATGGTTTTATCAGGAACACGCCGTCACCTTTCTCATTTATCAGTGTTCTTTTTTTGGGACAAAATGACACAAATCCGGGTTTTTTTAACTAATATCAAATAAAACTAAGGGAAAACGTCATTTACACATCCACTTTGACATTTCGCTATCCAAAACACCCCTAAAAGTGAGGGATTATCCGTAACACACGTGTCACCTTTCGTACTGATCAAAAACATCCGGATTCACACAGAAAAAGCAATGGTTTTATCGGGAACACACAGTCAACTTCCTCTAAAACTAACATCAAATCAAACTAAACAAATTAGATAAAATAACTGCAAATATGAATTTACAAAAATTAAGAAGCTCTTACCAGAACAACTTCAACAATGGTCTTGGTGACAGCAGCAGCGGCGCGTTCAGTGTAATGACCTCTAGCAACAATCCGATCGAACAACTCACCACCCTCGCACAGCTCCATCACCAAGTGCACAGCATGCTCGTCCTCGTAAGTGTCCTTCAAGGTCACGATGTTCGGGTGCTGAGGCAATTGCTTCATGATCTCGACCTCCCTCCTCACATCCTCAACGTCCACGGCAGTCCTCAGCTTCTTCTTCGATATCGATTTACACGCGAACTTCTCGCCGGAGACCTTGTCCGTGCAAAGATAAGTGACCCCAAATTCGCCGCGACCCAGCTCACGGCCGAGCTCGTAACTCTGCTCGATCTCGCTCCCCGTCGGCTGCTTCAGCACAGAGAGGTTCTTCCCGTGGAGGCCGTTTCCGCTGCCGGCGTAATCACCGGCGAATGGGTTCTGCTTATTCTTCTTCTTCTTCCCCTTTTTCTGTCGATTCACTGATCCCGACGGGGTCACACAACAATTCCCCATCAATTAATCGAACCTGATCGATCAAATCAGCAAATGGGTCGCCGGAATCTGAGCTTTTCGTGACCGATCAAGCCGAATCGCGAGATGGTTCGCGCCGATTGCGGATCATATAGGACGATCTGAGCTTTAAATTCCGGATTCGCCAGAACCCAATTGGATAGCGAATCTTCCAAGCAGAGAAGAAACAAATTCTTAGCGTGAATTAGCAAATGGAGAGAGGGAGAGAATCGAGAAATGCCCGATTGGGAAGAGAACAGGAGGGTCGGATTTAAGGAAGCTCTGGAGAGGAGAAGAAGACGATGAGAAATGGAATATTGACGTGTAGAAGAAGTTTAGCGAAGAAGCTCTACATGGATCACGAGACAAAGAACAATAAAGACAGAAAGGTCAAAATCTCCTTCTTAGAGACTTGGCCCTTCCTCTCTCTATCTATCTCTCCCGAGATTTTCTTTTCTTTTTTATTTTCTCAGCTCCTGATTTTGATTACAAGAGCCCTAAACCCAATCTTGTACATTATCCAAAACAAATTTTTTTTCTTATTTGTGTTAATAATGTTTATTAATCTTTCTCTAATTCCTTTATTTCTCTAATCATAAATAGAAATATAAATAAGGTCATAACTGAACATAGGAAGATACAAGTGCTCACCCTTCTCTTTTCTCTCTAGCGTTTGTAGCGATGGAAGATGCGGCTATCCATGTGACGGCGGTAGCTATCAAGGGCAAGACCGGTGGCTCCTCCATTGGTACACCCAGCGGCTCCCCTCCCTTTCCCCTAGTGGCTAGTCTGATTGGGATAACGTTGGCGACGAAGGCGGGCTTACTTTTTTCGAGACAGGCACGGGAGGAAGCTCTTCCTATGATGGCGGGCAGTAGGGGTCTTCGATATGGACTGCTTTTATGGAGGTCGAGAGGGGTTCTCTAGCGAAAGCTGGGCAGGGATTTTCGTCCTCAGTTCACGCGGGTGACAGAGGTCTCCCCGAACTTTTCGCCTCACCACGACGTATCATCAGAGAAGACAGAGGCGTCGTCAACCTCTATAAGGTTGGTCGTGCATGGCGGTGGGAGCATCATCCCGAGATTGCTAAGGCATCGGAGAGGCTCCATAGCGGATGGTGACGACAAGGAGGCTGGAGACGAGTCAAGTGTCCGGGATTTCCAATCAGAATCCACAAATAGCAGTTTTTTGGGAGGAGTGCGGCCAATGATAACTCCATCGGCAATGAAGGGGCATTGGTAGAGGATAACAGACCCGGCGGGTCCCAGGGCTCCGACTGATCCCTTGTAGCCTCAAGATGATGGTGGGTCGGGTCGTGGGAGTATCCGACTGGGACATTCGGGGCATGTGTCTAAACCGAGAGGCACAAGTGTCAAACACTTGGTGGAGGAGATCCAGGACTCAGAGGCTGAGGACTCTACACATTCTGAGGGGGCGAATCGAACAGCAACAAGGGGCTACAAGCACTCTCGCCTCGGTCAATGAGGAGCAAGTGATCCTGTGGGGGGTCGACCAACAACACCACCCCAACTGGAAGTAAGGTGGCAGTGGTTTCACCAAATTCTGGTACGATACTCTCATACCATATTGGAGGTCAACACTCTCGCGTTTTGGGGGTCCTACTCTATCAATTAAAGGATGACGACGCACGTTGGCAACCTAGGAGAGTCTTCAGTCCGCCATGACGCTACCCCGAAAATGGACCGACTTTGCCCTAGCTCCCAGTAGTTTTGTTGCATCAATGTCTTTTAACGATACCGCAACGTTAATCTCTTAATACTTCAATGGAACGATTCGATTATTTAAGCAACTTTATATTCAATTTGATCCCACAATATTACCATCGTTTATTCAAAGCTTTATATTATTTTATTCTGTCAATTTAGATTGAACGTTTTTTTACTTCATATATTACTCTCGTATCCCCCTCAAAAAAACCGTGGAGGGGGTACGCATGTAATTTCAGTTGGCAAAAGCGCCGAATATGACCTCCCGGGACACGGGGCTCGCTGCTATTTGTCCGGTTCTGCCGCAGAAGACCTTCTAGAAGCCAAATAATACAAATGTCTCTTTTGGCCTGAGATTGCTTTCGACTGGAACAAAAACTGACAAGCAGCATAGACATTTCTTATGGGCCCCACGTACGGTCAATTGAAATACGACGTGACGACCTTATTACTTTACCAAGAATTTGTGCCAGACCATCACTAAAATATATTATTTTGACTTTATAAATCCTTAATGTTGGGTTCTTAATATATTATATGTTTGCGGTCAAACTAAGCGATTTGGACATAATAATGAATAATGAGTAAAGAATATTATTAGAGTTTGAAAATATAAATTTAGTGTATTTTATGACAAGAGGAAGTGGAATAAAGCATTTTATAGATCTTAAAAAGGAAGGAAGTTTGGATTCGAGAGTTTCGCTCCTTATTGATGGGGGTGGGGTCGGGAGGTGGATCTGTGAGCTTAATATAGTCGTTGGTGTTCGTTTGGGTGAGATAGGGTTGAGTATGACGGTACCCGATAATTCGGGGGCAGGCCTGGGTGCTCACGCTTGTTTTAGAACGAGTTGTTTCTCTACTTATCTAGGAAAGTGTATGGTTCCGGGGGAGGAGTTCGATCAGAGCCAGTAACGAAAGGATAGGGTGTAGTTGTAGTAGACTTGAATGCTTCGAGTGTTATATCTGTTGTAAATGGAAGTTTCTTTCGGGATCTAAATTATCCTATTTTAGAAGACATTTGGTCTTATATGGTTGTTCTAGTTGCTTTAGAAAATGTCGTAGTTCAGAGTCGTATTCAAACATAAAAATGAGGTTGCTCAAAGTATAACGCGATTATTTGTCGTAACTTATTGGATAAGATTGATATTTTTTTATCTCTTCTTTAGTTGAATGTATTGTTTGACCCACTTCGTTATCGTAAAGCTTTCATATTTTTTTTAAATAAGTTATATATTAAAATGATAGAAAAACATAATGATTCATCTATATTTTACAACAGTTGGAACAAAGACCCAATCTGCATGCTCGGATCTAGAGTGAGTGTAAAGTTGTTGTGTGATTTGATCAATCGGAAGGAGAATTCCCTCTTCCCGTTGGGATTAGATATAAATAAATGTATAACCTTATTACGAAGAATCGAAGTTGTACAACTCGAATTAGTTAAGTGGACGGCGAATAGGATTGTTCACCGGCTTACCAAGGCATCCCTGACCTAATTCTGTTACATTTATAGTTCAACAAAAAATCATCCATATTACAAGCGATAGTAAATTTGTAGTCTTAACATCTTGTATTATTTTTTTCATTGACATTTAAATTTATGAAAAATGTATTATAAATGAGTACTTATAAGTTATATGAACTTTAAAAATAACATATGATGCTTTAAAAAAAGCTGTACCTATATTTTTTCAGAGGAAGCTGCACCTATTTAATTGCATATATGCTTTATGCAAAATATTTACAGACATACATGCAACCATAATTAACTACATTTTTCTTTATACTGATTCAATACTAATTGCAAATAATTATTAACGAAAATAAAAACTAGTACTAGTTATTAAAATAAAACTCTAACTCAAATGAAGGCTCGCTTGTTAGCCGGAGTTTTTCCCGCAGTTCTCATGAGATTGGCAACTTCAACAATCTCGGCCACTTTCGTTCCCCTTCTTGCCTCGGCCGACGCCCTCCTCTCCTCTGCTTTCCCGTGTGCTTTCGCTATTTGGTTGTGCATCTTCTCCATCGCCCGTGCTCTTTTCTCCTCCAACTTCCTCTGCATATCGACACAATTGTATCAAAATTCGTTCAGACAGACATACTAAGATTTGAATATGTTCACGAAACAATTGGATCCACATTTTTTGCACTCGTGAAACGACAAATAGAGTGTTAGTCGTAGAGTATTGGTCAATATGCTTAACAACTCGAATCTAGAAAAATAAGTCTTGAAATAAGTATCGAGTAGAACAGACGTTAAGATATTAGACAAATGATGATGATTTATCATACATAAAATACACGTGAAACAATAGTGGAAGTCGGATATTAATCAATGGGTTAATTACATTTAGTTATATTTAATTATGCCTGGTTTTCATCTAGCTACACCTAATTATAAATTTCATTTCAATGTTGCAGTAACTTTCTAAAATTCGTTCGTGTGATATCTGATTTTCAGATCACTACTCTATCTTTTGAATAACGTGACAAATTAGTACCTCGTTCAAGGTTCTAAAAATCGTTAGACGCTAGTCGGACGGTTAGGGCCTTTTGAGGATTAATCGAAAATTAATCGTGTCGGTCAACAAGGAAATGGAACCTAGGCGAACGTTTAGAAGAAATCTGATCGAAATTTTTAGAACACTGACCTCGACTTTGTTCATCCAAGAAGTAGATTTGAGGACCTGCTCGTTCTCCCATCCATTAATCACAGCATCGTCCCGCTTAAACCTATTATTCGCCTTGGCGACCTCGGCGTTCTCCCACGCCGATATCTTGGCCTCCACCTCCTCCTTCTTCACCCTCTGCACCGCCGTCACCACCACCTGCCCGCCCCGACCCGCCACCACCAAGCTCCTACTCGACCCGCCGTCAGGGGACCCCACATTGTTGTTGTTGCTGTCCGCCACCACCGCCAGCTGGTTCGCCTCCTCCCCGTCCTCCCCGATCATCGTCAGCTGCCCGTT
>JAYMTN010002911.1:0-10474 GCA_036897425.1 Erodium trifolium
TCTGCCTCCCGAGCCCCACTATTCTGTATAGTCAGCATCTGGGACTCGGGACTCAATCCGAGCCTATCCACTGTACAAGCTCTTACTTCTATTTAGTACATTTCTTTCTTATCCTACAGTAAGTTAACATAAATTAGGTAAAGACGGGGTAAATGTGTGATCTGAGTTTGTCTATTAGTGTTGATCACACTATACAGAGTACAGACCCTCACTTCTATACGACCCCTCATAGACCCTCTTCACGGAGAAGGAAGAAACAATCTCTGCAACCCAAAAATGACCCGGGGAAGAGAAAGACGAACGTCTTCGAGAAACCGTCGTCCAACTGAAGACAGCACCGATAGCTCATGGCAGCCTTCTACCGTCGGAGTTAACCGGAAGGTACTGCTTCCGATGACCTGCATTTACCTGTTTAAAATGTGATTCTTCTTTCTCTATGAAGCCCTTATTGTTTGATTCTGAAGAAAGATTAAGTAGATCAAGGGTCCACTTAAAATCTGTGCTGTAGCATCTTTCCATCAACAAGTTAAGTTACATATTTTTTTTTCTGAAGCTTTTCAGTAGAGTTTTTTCTTTTCTTTTTCTTTTGGTATTTTCTCTACATGTTTCAAGGTTAAATCTAGAGCCCTCACGAACTCTAATATGAATATATGATACTTATTGTCTTGTTATATTAGTGTGATTTTTTATTGCCATGGGATATGTTCTGAATTTTACCTTCTCAAGTAAAAGTTCAAGTGTAGTGTGACAAAGTTCTATTTTGTTCAAGTATTATAAGCTAATTTTTACCGATTGACATGTAAATAGTTCCCACTTGATTCTCCAGCTAGTTTTCTGTATTTATTAGCATGCATCTTCATCAGATCCATTGGCAATGTTCTTGCGGATTGCAAAGATCTATGTTAAGAATACCCAACACGCAGTAAAAAAGTTAAAGACACAGAACAATCAAAGTTCAAGGAATTGGCATTACATGAATCTTCATCTTTAAATCGCATCGCTAATGTCAACAATCAGTTGGAGTTGGTAAAAACTGTTATCATTATCCTTACTATATATTTCATCTTAAAAATGAATTTATTAGCATGCATCTTCATCTGATCCATTGGCAATGTTCTCACAGATGGAAAAGATCTATGTTAAAAATGCCTTATTGGTTCGTAACCGTCGTGCCTCCTTGAGATCAACATGTAGTAAAAAAAGTTCAAGACACAGAACAATTGAAGTTCAAGGAATTGAGCGTTAATGTCAACAATCACTTGGAGTTGGTAAGAACTCTTATCATTATGATTACTATATATTTCATCTTCAATACGTATATCTCTACTTGTTTCTCTTGCCAGTTGAAATCTACTTCCACCATAGTACATACAATTTTTTTTAGTGAAATTGAAAGAGAAATATTCTTCCTCGTTTGTTGTTCTATTTCATGAAAGAATGGAAGTCCAAATGCCCAATTGGCTGTCAATTCTCGTCCCGTTTTGAGATCAGAAAATAGGTATAAATAAATGCAGTATAGTATCACACTTAGTTCAAGTAGTGAGGAATCATCAGATGAGTCTACTTCGCCACTAAGCCACCTTGTTACTTATGACCGTCTCTTTCAGTCGTGAAGAAACATTGTCTCTATCCTTATCCCTTTGTTTCTTTTTTAAGCAAATAGTCTTAACATGGATATGTAACTGTATTTTTCAAGTAAGGACACATCTTTCCTTGTTTATTGTTAATGTTCATTCACCTTCTTTTTGTTCACATTAGCTATCAATATATGTTGTTTTCCAGGTACGTTCTCCAGCTACTACTAGTTCTGCACTTGCCTCTTTTACTTCAACCTCAATGCTAGCAAAAGATTTTGACAAGATCGAAGCATCAACCAGACCTATGCCCGAAGAGAATGTGGTTGTCAAGGCATCACCGACTGAAGCTTCCTCAGCCCTTGATCCCTTTGTTTCCTCAGTATGTACCCCCACTGTTTCCTTAGCACCTACCCCCATTGCTTGTCTTATGGCTGCATGTGAACAAGTAACAGAAGGGGATGCCATTGCAACATGTAATACTAGTGGAGGAAAATATGAAGCTAGTCAGGCTAATACTGATTATAACCCTGTTCTTGGTAGGTCTCTTAGTCTTAACCTAACAGAGATGGTCAATATGTTCCATGATGATGCCTCTAGTGATTCTGAGATCGAATCTGTTCGTCCTTCCTTGGTCCAAGTCGGTGGATACAAAGTTAAAGAAGCATCAAGAGGGATTCTTAGACGGATTATTGAGAAACATGGAGATATTGCTTCAAGCTGCATTTTAGCTACAGTGGAGCATCAGTCATTTCTCTTAGAGAGTGTTTGTGACATCATTGACGTATTGCAAAACAAAAATTTCAAAGATGTGAGTCCAGAGGAAATAAGAAACCAACTTGCCGGTGTTTATGATCTTAAAGAATTAAGGATGCAAGTGGACTAGTTGTTGAACAGATTGGAGAAAATATACGAGGCAAAGAAGTTGGTCAAAAATGTCTGTACCTTTAAGGAGAGAATAAGTATGCATATGCAAGAGAGGGACGAAGCGAAGAAAAAAAGGGAGGAATGTAGAGCTGAGAAGTTGGAACTAAAGCAAAAACTCGGCTTGGTGAAGACGGAGGAGAATCATGTAGAGGAGAAGGTGAATTATGCAAATCCTGAGATTCAGAAGATCTATAAATTAGGGATGGAAGTGAAACCCAAATTGCTGGGATATGAAAGGAGGGGCTCAATGGTGGATGGCTTGTTATGATTATTCACACTGTCGTGACTTGGCTGACTTAGCTCAAAGGTTAACACATTTCGTATAATGATTTGGTAAGTGTGATATTAATATATAATTATTTGGTATTGAAATAAGTTGTACTTGATTCCTAGATTCGGTGTTTCTATTTTTCGAAGGTTATTTTTGTATGCACATGAAAAGCTTGCACGAGTGTGGTTAGGCAAGTAGAGAGATTTGGATCAAACTTTCTCTCCCAACATTCAACTAAATTTTCCCTCTCTAGAGCTCGTGCCTCCTCTGTAACCCTAGCCCGCTGCCTGCGTCTTCTCACCTTCCTCGGTGACTGCCTTGGCTTCGGCAGAGGTTGTTGTCGGAGGAGGATAACTTACTCTTCTTCTCCTCCTTTGCACTCTCTTCTTCCTCACCCTGTCCTTTCTCCTAGTCTATTCATGAGCTATATCATCATAAAGGAGCGTTCTGTTGAAATTGGCTGATCTATAGACAGACACATCGTAAAAGAAAACATCCATTGAAAGTACTACCAACAAAAATAAGAATGCATATTAGATTTTATCAATTTTATATCTTTTTTTTAGATAGATGAGAGTTTTATTGATTATTTTGAATTACAAAGAAAGTAATACAAAGGCAGGAGATACAACTCAGAAATGAGGATATACCCAAAGAATGGAAAAAACAAACCAAGCAATTGCAAAACACAACAATTCTGGTGACTTGTCATGCTAGCAACCCAACAACGGAGCTATAATACACTCCACGGGCCAAACCTGTCAGAAGGCTGAGCTCCCTACGCTCCAGCTTCTGATAAGCCCTCACAAAACTGGTTTTGGAAGAAGTGCTAGCCCTCCGGTTCACCATGAAGAAATAAAGAACTTTTGCCCTTCAAGAGCTCCCACTCCTTCCGTCTAGCCTCCCGTTCACAACTTAAAGACCTAGTCCTTGAATTGGTTTGATGAATCAGAACTGTGGGTTGTTGTTTAGTTCCTTTGAGTCGTCAACCTCTTTTAAAGTCGGGTGATTCACAACTCAAAGAACTAACAGGTTTGATTTGAGTAGTAAAATAGTCACCTAATAACTTGGGAGGCCTACTCTGACGATTTGAAGCTCTAGATGGCGCTTGCTTCGAAAGTCGAACCATATTTAGAGGTTTAATATTCAGGGATGTAAGAAGAACCTCCTTCCACAGGCTACCATGTTGATCCCCGATCGGTAGTAATTCACCCGTATCAATTTTAAATCTAATGACTACAAAAGATAATTCACTCATGTACGATCAATTATGTTTACATGTTTCATTATGCTTAGAATATGTCTTGAATTTGTATGAACTCTTACGATCGTTAGTTGGTGAGCTCAGGACGTAACATCATGGTTCTTGGACCCAACGTAATCTCCTATGTGTACGCGTATGTTTTATTTCTCTAAGAAACAATATTCCTAGTTTCCAATTGTATGTATATAACGCAATCGACGACATTGCAATATGAAGAAAATCAATAACGTGCAATTGATCTAGATTCTACACTCGACATCTTTTGTATTTGTGCAATTCGCACTTTGAAAACGCGGAAATATTCGAAAATGGATGTTTGAGAAAAAACAAGCGGAAGAGAGCAAGAATCTTAGAAAAGTAGAATTGCTAAACATAGTTCACTTTCAAGTCCAAAAAGCCTGAGATAAGTGTTTGTTTCAATTGCTTTCTGGCATTTCACGGTGTAGGTACATGGAACGAAAATGAAACCTCTCAAAAGATTGACCAATCAAATCGATCTTGAGGCAAGGTATCTGGATTTTATTTTTTGTGGTTGTGAGGAAATTGACACAAAAAACGTGCCAATTTTTGTGCTTGTAAATCCCCAAAACTCTACGTTCCATCAACTTCGTCTTTAACATGAATTCAAATAAATAGAAAACATGTGTGCCGACAATTGAATACAGTTGAAGTGTCACATGTCTACAAAAACATAAATTTAATTATCACTAGATGAACATCTAAATCTACACTTTGTAAGTATGAGTGAACCTTTTAGTCAGTTTCTTATAACAAAGTTAAATAGTTAGTTGAAATTGTAAATGTGATTCATAATATTTTGCATCAAGTGGAGGTTCGTGCTACTATTTTCATCCACTCAACCACATTGCTGGACCACCGTACCTTGTCATGGACATCAACATTATTCTTGTGTTCCTTGTGTTAAAAAACCATTCTATATTTTCTTCCGAGGATATATATACGTTTACGTTTATATTATCTTTTGCTGTGAACAACTTTCACATGATGTTAACAAGACATAGTTATTTAGGATAAACTATAAAATATCATTGGTGAAGTTTATTTAGAACATCGTATTCAACTCATGAAATATCGGTGATGTAAAGTCCATTAATTTTTGGAAATCACTATACATGTATCGTATGTATAATATTCTCTATTAAAACCTTATTGCAAATCGTATCTTTATTTTAATAACATTTGACAAAATGGAAAAGAGTTAGGTAAGTTATTCACCTTAGAGATCCATAATAAATATGAAAGTGCATCGATGAAATTGTTATTTACTTGAGGCGGAAGAGGCAATAAATATTGAAGTTAAACCACGTCAAGGAAATATGAGATTAAAGAGTTATTTATAAAGGCTAGGGTCACATCTAATTAGTAAGATTGATCATTTAGTTGTTGAAGCCCGATCCGATATAAGTGTTCATTTTAAAAGCAAATTTACATTGTATCAGAGTTGGTTCGGCCCACAGACTGTTTGTCACCTTCACATTGTGGTCTCCGGTACATGTGCAGATGTTTAGTCCTGTTATGGCCCACGTGTAGATGTTCATTACTACACGCGAGGGGGTGTTGAAGTTAAACCCACATCGGGAAAATAAGAGATTAAAGAGCTACTTATAAAGGTTAGGGTCACACCCAACTAACAAGGTTGACCTTTGAACTAAAACCGCAGCATGAAACCCCGCTATCTCTCCAAAATAAATGCTCTCTGCAACTCTCAAACCCTAAGCCGCACCGCCGTCATTTTCTTTCGCCTCCTTTGGTGACTGCCGGACCTCCGGGCTCGGTTGTTGCCAGCGGAAGCCATTTCTTCTTCTTCTTCCCCTCCTTCACCCGCTCTTCTTCTTACCTGATCTTCTCTCTCTTCCTTCTTCATATCTGACCGTTCGTGACTCCCTTCTCCCTTCGTCAGATCTGAGCTCTAGTGGTCCGGCCGGGAGCGTGGGATCGCATCGGGGCTTTTACCGGCGTCTCGTCTTTGTCTCGGCTTCGCCGTGGGTTCTGGGTACTTGCTCCCCGTCCTCTGGTTGTGGTTGTCTTCGCCGCTTCAGGGTTCGTCTGCAGGAGCCTACTTGCCCTCGCCGAGGTTCGGTCTCTCCGGTGAGTTCTCTCATATCTGGTTGGTGATTTGGGGGAGCTCGCTAAGGGGATCTTAGCCGGACGTACGTGAGCTCGCTAAGGGGATCTTAGCCGGACGTACGTGAGCTCGGAGGTTCTCTTCTGGTGTTGGTGAAGGCTAGTCTGGTGCATCAGCATGGTCTGTCGGAGTCGGAGTCTCGGGGGTGGCTTTTTTTTTGGATTTGGCTCCTCTGTTCAGTCCAGATCTGCTGCCTCCTACGAGCTCTGGCGACTTCGGCTCTGGTACGAGTATTGTGTGGTCGGAGATCATGCTGCTCGATCATCTCTAGCCGGAAGTGGTCTCGCTGGACGTGGCGTCTTTGCAGATGATGTTGTTCATCGGAGCTGGGATTTTCTTGCCGGACCTGGGCTGTTGCTCTTTCCCCTACTCCGGTCTTTGTGGCCGGTTTCCTCCTCCTCCCGCCTTGCCGAAGCTTCTCGTCGGAGATACTTGGCCCTTTTAACGGGTTACTTGCTTCCTGTTGTTAACGGCCTGCTCTGGTTGCCTTTGACACCCTTGACCATGGTCCCCATTGTGTACGGTGACCGGCTCCGGTGGTCCCTCGTCCCTCTGCTGAGCTCGGACGGGGTGATTTTATCCTGTGGGGTGTAGGCCGTAGTTACAAGGATGTCGGGCCAGTATTGGTGTTGGCCTCCAGATTACCCGACTCCGCTGTTTTCCTTGAGGCGGTGTGTTGGAGGATTGCGCGTAGCTTCGGAGGTGTCTTCTTCAGAGCTGATCGTGGGATGCTTTCCTTATCACCCTTTATGTGGACTGTTGTGGTTCTAGACTAGACTCTTTTGTTGGTTCGCTTTGTTGCTCGTCGTTTCTTTTCATGTCTGATCGTGGGACGCGTTTCTTCATCCCCTCGGGTGTTGATCGTCGTGGACCTGGTGGCTCGATGAGGCTTACTGGTATTAATTTCGCCTGCTTTAGTTTAGTGTTCCGCTCATTGTACCTTTATCGTTTACTGTTGGTTTCTTCTACTTCCTCCCACTTTTGTGGGTAGGACTCGTCGGTTTAAGGTGTTGGCCCCAGTCGAGTAGATTGGAATTAGTGTCGTTAAGAAGGTATTCCTTCAGTTTCGATCTTAGTATAGTGGGTTCAGGAGGGTATTTCCCTTCGATCCGTCTCCGTCGTTTGTGGTGCTGGCCACCGATTTGTTAGTGTCTGTCTGCAGACTGTGTGACTGTTTGATGGTCCTGATAAAACAGGGTGTTGTACTTTCTATAGCAGTCGTTTGGTTTATATCAGTATCGTTTGTACTTAATGTTTGAAAAATCAGGGTTTTGACCTTATTCTGGTGTGCTTCATGGTAGGAAAATCAGGGTTTAAGACCTAGTTCACTGTTCTGATCTTAACGGTTGTAAAATTTGGGTACTTAGACCTTTTACTTTGTTCATTGCACTTTGTTCACTCCCCTTGTTGGAATTCACATGAGGTTGTGTTACGTAACATCGCTCAAGTCTGTATTTCTTACATGGTTGTAGTCACAGGTCTGTAGATGGGCCTCGTTGTACTCCTCTTTTACCTCTTGAGAGGTTTCAATTTAAATTTGCATTCGCTAATATAAAAAAAAGGATCGCTTCTTGCTCTCCTCTCCCTTAAACCTTGTCGCTGGTGGCCTCCAAAGCCTCCTTTGGAGGTCGCCGCCCCCTATCCTCGCCCCTCCTCATTTTCCCTCCCTCTCTTTCCTTTTCGCAGTTACTTTGTGTCCTGCCTCTTTTGTCGTTGCTTGGTGCTCGACCTCTCTGCTGGTCGCTTCGCCGGTTGGTTGGAGCTGCTCTCGCCGAACCCCGACCGCCCATGTATTGAATTACTCACATTATCCTGAAATTATCTTTTCTTTCGATTCCATGTCATGATACTGACATGGCACCTTCAGCTACAAGCAATTTGATTTAAAATAATATACTTAAGTTAAACGCAACGTTTCGTGATTAGTTGCCAGCGTGTGCAGAAGAGGTCTATAGGCAGCACTTATCTTATTTCCATTAGTTAGTGAGAATATCATTGATACCACTGTTCATCGTATTTCTTGTGGTCCCTCGTCTGCAACAGAGAACGTGGGCAGAGAAGGTCTGACAACTCAACAAGGCTCCAACATTAGGGCATATGAATAGCAGGCGATAGAGCTAAGGTTAGATGTTGAATGTCTTGTGATATGTTCCTTAGCATAGCCATAGGAAAAGGCTAATTTGGTACCTCCTCTATAATCGTTATTATGGCGAGCTGGTCCTCCATAGCTGCATGTTGTTCCTCTTACTTCTTTAAACAAGGTTCTAAAAATCATCAGGCGCTAGTCGAGCGGCTAAGGTCTTTTGGAGATTAATCGGGGACAAAACGGGGATTAGCCGTGGATTAATTGAATTAATCAGGTCAGCCAACAAGTTAATGGCGCCTAGGCTGGGCTTGATCAGGATTTTTACAACACTGCCTTTAACCGACGACCCACCTCCGCCTTGACCTGCTCTTGGATTTGTGTATGCATCTGTGCATACAGCTCTTGAGAGATCTTCACGGAAGTAGTGCTCGAGAAACTCCCCTTCTTATGCATTGGGAGGAAAACCCTACGATGACATTCTGGTTGTATTCTCATCTTCCTCGGGTTGCTCAATTTGGAGGTTAGGGCCTCACCCAGGAGCACCACCTCGGGGGATAAGGTTGCATCCAACTCTTGGGTTTCAGGTGGTGCAACCTCGTCTATTTGTCTTGGATCAGTACTTGGTCATAAACAAAAGATATAATTAAACAAGCGATCGAAATTGAAATAAAAATATAGTTTAAAAAGTACAGTAGTTACCCCTTTTTCCTTGCTAATCTTGTTCTTGTTGTATATTAAGGGCGCTTCAAGCGAGGTAGACATGAGCGGCGTGAGACATGCTTTGCCCTTGGTCATGATTGATTCGTTGTGGTCGAGTATAGACTTACTTCCCGCTCTGTGTGCGGTCTTCAGCTCGGCCCGATTTTTAACGGTCTTGTCGGAATTATCCTACCATTTGCAATAAAAAATTTATTACCTTGAAGTCCTTCGAGTTGAAGTGCTCGACAAGACATGACCACACGTCTGCGCGGTGTTTGAACTCCTACATAATCGGACCTCCGTAGGGCCCAATTTCGCTAGGGCCCCTTCCTCAACATATATGTATTCCTTCACCTTCGAATATGAGATTATAATCCCAATGGTTTCTACCGTCCGAATTAAGCCGATTGACAAAATCGTTGTCTCACCATCATATACACTTCTCTCTCTCTCTCAAAAACGCTCTCGAAATCTCTCGTCCTTGTGAAACCCTAGCCGTCGTGTCGAGCTTCACCACTGGCGATATCGGCCTCTCTAGCCTTGGTAGATGCCGGTGGTGCACTTCTTCTTCCTCCCTCTCGTTTTCCCCTCTTTGATTTCATCTCTTTCTTTTTTTTCCTCCGGTGTTTCCCCGTTTTCAGATCTATCAGATATCCTCTTCCGACGTCTTTCTTCCCTCAGCCTCGTCGTCCCGACCCAGATCTGGTCGTGGGACTACCTTCCATACCTCCCATGGTAAGGATCGTTGCAGATATGGGTTAGATGTCGAGGTTGTGGGGTCGATTTCGTCTTCTCGGTATCATTGTTGTGTCTGCCTGACTGATCTTGTGGCTCTTCCTTCTCCAACCGGTCGTGGGACGCATTTCCGACAAGGATCATTGCGTGTTGGGGAAGATCTAGCCGCTGTAGAGGTCTTCGGATCGCTTCCGGTGTGTCGTTGGTAGATCGGGCCCCCTTGGGTCAGATCTACATCCTTTCGTCTGATTTGCGGTGGCCCCTACGGTGTCACAGCGGAGGAGCCCTTCTCAGGTACCAGCGACTGCTTTTGAACCGAATGTTTTACGCGTTTCCTACTCTAGGATCGTCGCGGTTCCAGTCGGTGGTTGTTGCTGTAGCGGGAACTTCTTCACGGTGGTGCCGACCGGAGTTTTGGAGTTCTCAAATCTGCGGCTTCTGGTTCATCCTCGCTTGTTTGAGGTATGATCTTCATCCCTGCTCTGATCAATATGGTTCTCCCTTCCCTGTCCATCTTCTAGTCGTTTGGGCTGCTCGTCTTCCCGACCACGGTGTGGATCGGACTCACCGGCTTTCGGTGTTGGCCGACGGTGAGATTTCAGGCTTTTAAGCCTTTGAAAGCCCTTCGATTTATGTAGATAGGTTCAGTGGGTTCCGGTGAATCTTCACCGGAAGTCTTTGCCGATTCCATGTGTTGGTCGGCGGCATTTTAAAAGCTTTGGTTCCCTACTCTGGGAACTATGGTTCTTTGAGCTGGGAGTGATATCCATAT
>JAYMTN010002912.1:0-10473 GCA_036897425.1 Erodium trifolium
GTATATTAATTGCGTCATCTTTACTCTTATATGTGAAATTTGTAGTATTATGCCATCTAACGGAGTAAGATGGTGTCCCCTTTTGGAGCAATTGTTGCAGAATGCAGAACCAAGATAAGGAACTTGAGTGAGTTCAGGATTCAGTTCGTGAGAAGGGCAACCAATAAAGCAGCTCATGTTTAGCTAGACATGTTGATGTATGGAGTATTATAGATTGAGCTATTACTGTTTTTCCTGATGTATTACATAACGCCCTTTCGGGTGATTTGAATTAATGAAAACTAATCATTAAAAAAAACTTTCGAGTCTGTAATATTACGTATCCAACAGTGTTTTTTGAAACGTGAAGATAGAAGTGTGTCATTAATCATGCCAATTGATCGTTACAGTAATCGGGTCCCCGACCCTTGACTCCAGTATATGTTCGAGACTCATGTAGGCGTCCCGCCGAACTTGGATCACGTAAAAGTAATCTACTTTATCGCAGATAGTAAGGAACACATAAACATAAAAACGAACATATGAAACTATAGATCCTGCGATGTCAGTTCTTCTGAAACCCGTAATTTGTGTAGTGAGGCGTTATGATATTACCGACCCGTCTTCTTGATGTATCCAACAATTTGTTATATATACCTTCTCGTTGATATATAATATATGACAAAAAAAATTTCAATTTTCCTTTTAAATAAAACTATAATGTTGAATCATGTATTTCTTGTCGATAACCGTTAGATGATTTCTCTTTGTTCTCCGACCGCTGATATCCGAATTCGAATCCGACGGTCGAAACTGAGCCGAGCTTCATAAGAGGAGAGCTATACAGTCTCTCTTACAAACGTCTCTCCTACTCTCCTTTCCCTCCAATTTCGCCATGTCTCTCTCTCCGCCATTTCTTCCTCCCGAAAAACACCTGAGCCGTACACCACACCGAACCCTAGCTAGCTCCCCCAATTCCACCAAGCTTAGACACACACCCGATCCCGATTCCGGTCCCGATCAACTCCACAATCACATTCTTCACGCATGTATCATAGATTCTGAGAAATTACAGGTTCCGCGAGCGCGATCAACACGAGCAAGGAGATGAGAATCAGGTTTAATGGCGTCTCTTCGATCATATTCGTTCAGTTCGTCACCGTGTTGATTATTTCGTCGCAGCTCGCTTCTGGACAGGAAGGCGGTGATGAAATCGATACAGACGCAGGTAATGGCGTAGAGAAGGATCCGACCGCGAAGGGCATGATTGCCAGTATGCTGTCCACTACTTACGCTAATCTGTCTGTGGTATTCGAGCACGAGATTAAGAAGCATCTCGGGTTCTGCATACTGAACGTGTTAGTTACTCAGCTCTTTCGATTAGTGCTGCTCTAGCTGTTGCAATTTGATTAAATTATGCTCGATAATTCAAGTTTAATTCCTTACGTGAATTCAATTTTGGCAGACAAAAAGATTGGGATGATGCATTTAATTTCACATCAGATACCAGATTCATTGAGGACTGCGTTGGCAGAACAGGAGGTACTATGAATTTTCTTTATTTGGTATCATGAGTCATGACATAGATAAGCTAACTGGTTTAGTCGTGATTTGTAATGATCCAAGGGAAATTATAAAAATGCATGAGTTGTAGACTGTGGCCTAATGTAGGACAAGGAAAGCAGACACATAATTTAAAGCCTGATATATTCTCAATTACAAAATATGTAGGAATAGGTTAAACACGAGCGAGGAGGTTTGGTTAGCATGTCATTGGCTATGCAGATTATATCCTTCATACCATTTTGGCCTCACTGATGATGTTTTTGGTGGATTAATAGGAGACCTACTGCAACGCTTGTGCACAGCAGCGGATATAAAGTTCTACTTCGCCAGTTTAGTTAATAGGTCTAGCAATTATGCGAAGCCTAACAAAAACTGTAATTTAAACTCGTGGGCTGATGGGTGCGAACCAGGATGGGCTTGCAGGGTTGCTAAAGGCGTTAAAGTCGACCTAAGAGAGTCAAAGGAGATGCCTGTTAGAACTGACGATTGTGCACCTTGTTGTGCCGGTTTCTTCTGCCCTTTTGGCCTCACTTGCATGATGCGTAAGTCCTTAAAAATCTATCAAATGATTTCTCAATTAAGTGATTAACCTTCCATTGCTCTTGCATTAGTGTCATGACAAAGTGTACCTAACTTCTTTGTAGCTCTATCATCTCATTAGTTTCACAAACAGAACAATTGAATCAATAGATATAATGACTCGTTATTTTTAGGGGGTTTTGATTATAAAATAAATCTAAAAATAAATTTAAATTTCCGCATATTTATAATTGATGTCATTAATGATTTTTCAAAATGTAAGCCTTCCATCTTAACGATTCAATGGTTGAGATGGCTTCCTAGTTCGTACCACACGGAATGGTATTTACCTCAAACCTATGCTAAATATATATATATATATATATATATAGGGACACTATCTACTATAAACCAAGCTTAAAATGAAAACTAAGAACTTATTTAGGGTCATTAGATCAAGTGGATCCAATGACCCATGCTTTTTAGGGGGCTTAAACCGTTTAATTATAAAATAAATCATTAATGACATGAATTGTAAATATGCAGAAGTTTGAATTTATTTTTATCATTAAAAAACCCTAAAAAGCATGGGTCGTTGGATCCACTTGATCTGATGGCCCAGACGAGCTTACAGTTCACATTTTAAGAATGGTTTACCGTTCAACTTTTAGCTATTTATAAAATTTGAAAAACTATTAAATAATAGCCCATTTTACATTTTCAAACTAGAAGTAGCTTGGATTGTCTTAATATGCTAGGGTAGAGGAAATGCTGACCCTTAACAACATTTTTTGTTGCTTGATTTCCTGGGGAAAACCTGCTCAGAGCTTTAACATCAGTTTTTCTACTTAAAGTTTTTGTAGTATGAAAGGCCTATGGTGTATGAAGTATGCTAATTGGTTATTACTGAAGGAGGTAAAGTTCCTGGTGTTAGTTTGTTGATTGTCCCTTTTTTTATGAAGCTTGCCCACTGGGTGCTTACTGCCCAAGCTCAACACTCAGTTCAGAGACTGGTTTATGTGATCCGTAAGTTCATTTTCTGGTTTGGTTTTCTTCCCTTTCAAGGCAATGTTTCTCAATCTTAGCAGTCCTTGATATTTATCATCAGTAATATTGTACAGATATACTTACCAACCATCTCCCGGGATAAATAACCATACTTGTGGGACAGCAGATTTTTGGGCTGATATCTCAAGTAGTTATGAGATGTTCTGTTCGGCAGGTTCATACTGTCCAAGCACTATCCAAGAAATACCTTGCAAGAAAGGGTATTGATAACCACCCTGAACCCTCTTTTTTCCATCTTTATTATTTCCTATGTTGGCATATGTTATCAATAGAAAGAAAAAAAATGTATAATGGCAATCTGAAACCTATTGCTTGCTTCCTTCTTTCTGATGCCACCTTTTGCAATTGGTTGCAGATTTTTCTGCAGAATAGGTTCAACATCCCCACAAGGTCTGTCACTTTCCTTTTCTTTCCCCCTTTCTAAAAAATCTAAAAAATTAAGAATGTATGAACTAACATTATAGTTATTTCAGTTTTTTTTTTAAACATAATAGTTATTCCACATGAACATGATGTTCCTCCCACACCTTCGGATGGCTCGGTGCACGATGCAATAGCCTGTGTGAGGTTTGAGGGTTGTTATGCACACAATCTTCGCCCTACTTTTGCAGAAAGGTTGTTTATTGACTTGAACCTGTGACCTCAAAGTCACACGACAGCAACGACCTTTGCATTCAGCCAAGGCTCGCCCTGTAAAGGGGCTGCACAGTGCAGACCTCTCCCATGTTGTTAACAAACAACTGGTCATATAAGATGCATCTTTCTATATGACTGCTTTACAAATCAGGTGTCCTGATATTTTTTAATGAATGTTGGAATGCGCTCTTGTTATATTCCATGAGCTCGTCTGTAAATCATGCATATGACTTCAGACAGCATTAACCCATATGTGCTTGCAGGGTGTTTCAGTCTTGCTAAGTGTGACGCAGAATCAGAAAATCAAAATATCCAAGCATATGGTGCAATGATGTTTGTGAGTAATCTGTTTTTTTCTTCATTTTAATGATAGACTATTCAATGAAATAATGTTGTTAAGTTCATCCATGCTTTCTTGGAGGTTTCTTGTAGGTACTGCTTTGCAGTTAGACCTTATTTATATGCCACTACACATTAGAGTTGTTTAACAAACAATTATTTCATTACACTTTGCTTCAGGTTGTTCCTCTGACCAAATTATGTTATAGGTGCAACAAAGAGCTTGTACCCTTGTGAGTACTAGGTAGTTAACTGGGGTGGATGTGAGATTAATTCCAATGAGTCAATACCGAATGAACATAAAAGAAATCGTTTAAGCACTTTTTTGGAACCTTTAAAGATGCTATTGATGTCAGTAGTGCATACTTACAGTCTATGCTGAATGTTAATTGATACAGCATGTCTCACTGTCGTAACGAACTAACCCTTTGATTGTCAATGTAGGTTGCACTGAGTGTTATAGTAGTTATTATATATAACTGTTCTGACCAAGTTCTATCTACACAAGAGAGAAGGCAAGCGAAGTCTAGGGAAAAGGCAGTTCAAAGTGTAAGAGAAACACAAGCAAATGAGAAATGGAAATCTGCAAAAGACATTGCTAAGAAGCATGCAACTGGGCTGCAGACACAGTTATCACAGACTTTTTCTCGCAAAAAATCTTATAAACAACCAGAGCAGTCGAGAGGTACTGGTCAAGGTAAAGTTGGATCAGAGTTTCCACTTATTGGCACATCTGAGCAACCGTCTGCACAGGAATCCGAGGGAAAGAAAAGTGAAACAGGCAGCCTCACAAAAATGATGCATGACATTGAAGATGACCCTGATAGTGAAGATGGTTTCACTTTGGAGATTGGAGAGAAAAATGTGAAAAAAGGTGCGCCCAAGGGTAAGCAAATGCATTCTCGGAGCCGGATGTTCAGGTATGCATATGATCAAATCGAGAAGGAAAAGGCTATGCAGGAGGAGCATAAGGACTTGACCTTCTCTGGGGTGATATCAATGGCTGGTGATTTTGAAATCAGGAAAAGGCCTATGATTGAGGTTGCTTTTAAAGATTTAACTCTCACTCTAAAGGGGAAAAACAAACATCTAATGAGGTGTGTAACTGGAAAGATATCACCCGGGAGAGTTTCTGCAGTCATGGGCCCATCTGGAGCTGGTAAAACAACATTTCTTTCTGCTTTGACTGGAAAGGCAGCTGGGTGTAGTGTGACCGGACTTATTCTTGTAAACGGAAAATCTGAACCAATCCATTCATACAAGAAAATAATTGGTTTTGTGCCACAAGACGATATAGTGCATGGCAACTTAACAGTGGAGGAGAATCTCTGGTTCAGTGCTAGATGCAGGTATGTCTTTAATTCATCAAGGGTTCTCTAGTGTTTCTCTCTTTAAAGAGTTGTCACTGCTGCCCTTCCCATAGTACTGTATGCCAAATTGGTCTTTGTATTTTATTCCCAATCAGTATGGTTTTATTATTCAAAGTTATTGGTTGGCACTCCTTATCATACATCTGTTTTCTGCACTCTTGGAGCCAAGTTGATCTGGTGAAATATTGTGCATTTGGTAGGTTTGCAGTATTTTACATTCTATTTATCTGCATCAAAATTGATACCGCTCACATTTCCTGGACAATTTACATTTGATGATTATAGTAGCACTAGACCTTCTTTGGTGCAAAAGAAATTGGAAGTCAATAAGTTGAGCATACTTGTTTCTAGAGTTTGTCACACTTAGTGATTAGCTCATCTATCTATTTGTTTTGGCTACCTTACCTAACCTTTACTTGATCCTCCTGTTCAAATCTATCTCTTTCATATATATATATATTAATTTTTTTTATCAGACTTCCTGCGGAGCTTCCGAAACAAGAAAAAGTTCTTGTTGTTGAACGAGTCATTGAGTGTTTGGGGCTCCAGCCAGTACGGGATTCCATAGTTGGCACAGTGGAGCAGAGAGGAATATCAGGAGGTCAAAAGAAACGAGTAAATGTAGGGTTGGAAATGGTCATGGAGCCTTCGCTTTTGATATTAGATGAGCCCACATCTGGGTTGGACAGTTCATCTTCACAGTTACTACTTAGAGCTCTTCGACGAGAAGCTCTTGAAGGAGTGAACATCTGTATGGTTGTTCACCAGCCAAGGTAAATTTATATGTGAGAATTATAGAATCCCTTCTGAATGCAATATCCCTTATCAGAGAACATTTTCTTACAAAAATCAATCAATCTCTAGACACCCATATTTTATTCCTGATAGGGTTATAATAATACCAAGATGGTACTCCCTCCATCTCAAAATAAATGTAGTATTTGACCTTTTGCAAACATTATTATCGTTTTAGTGCTTTCCTTTCCTCTCCATATGTGCCCTTTATTCTAATAAATTGGAAAACCAAGTCAACTTCGCCTGTTAAAAGGGAAGCGGAGAACTAAAATGGGACAGAGCGAACAGTGCTTATTAGAACATGTTAGGAGGACTTTACAGGACATTAGAAACCATACATTTTGCACTGTTTGTCTTGCTACTTGTTAACTGCTTTTAGAGGACCATAGTTTTAATCCCGACACAATAGATAATTCTGATCAGAACAGCCCTGGTGGCAGTTGATGCAATAAGTATGGGCTGCAATGTCATACTTGTAGCTTATGAAGACATCAGTTGTTTATAGTTGGGATACAAATTCCTTTAACTGAACTTTGCATACTTTTGGAATAAATTATTGGAAAACTACAGTGAGTTGCAATACTTCAAGAAAATGGCTGTCTTATATTATTTGTTCCCCCCAAAACTACATGTCATGTATATGTATCCCTAAATGGCATAAACAATTGGGTTCCTTTGTTTTTGTTTTTCTACAGTTACACCTTGTTCAGGATGTTTGATGATTTAGTACTTCTAGCTAAAGGAGGCCTTACAGTGTATCATGGATCAGTTAGGAAAGTTGAACAATACTTTTCTGGAATTGGGATCACTGTCCCTGACCGTGTCAATCCTCCGGACCACTACATTGATATTCTGGAGGGCATAGTAAAACTAAATCCAAACTCTGGTGTTACTGCTAAACAACTACCAGTTAGATGGATGCTTCATAATGGGTATCCAGTTCCATTGGATATGCTAGAAAAAGCCGAAGGAATGGCAGCATCAAGTACTGCAAGTTCTACTTCCCTTGGAGAAAGTTCTACTGATCTTGGTTCTGCAGAACAGTCTTTTGCAGGAGATTTATGGGAAGATGTTAAGTGTAATGCTGAGAAGAAAAAGGACTCTATACAACATAATTTCCTATCATCACGTGACTTGTCAAACCGGAAAACTCCTGGTGCATTTGTGCAATACAAACACTATCTTGGGAGGTATATACAAGGTCCTTTTTATCCATACCCTTTGCCCCTCTTGATACGATAAATATATGAAGTTCTTATCGGTCATGTCAACTTTAAAGTTCGAATTAGTACATTTATCTGTTTCTTTTCGTTCTCTACAAGAAACACACCCTGCTACCATTTCTATAGTACTACTGTACTAGGATAATAGGTGTGGAATATGTTAATTTGAAAGTACCAAGTTTATCTACAAGGATAAATAAGAGTTCAGTTACTCAGTTCAAGTTTGTGTTCATTCCACTGATGATATAGCGTGGTTTGTCATATGCAAATGATTTTTTATGCAGGGTAGCTAAGCAAAGGCTACGAGAATCTCGGACACAGGCTGTAGATTATCTGATTTTATGTCTTGCTGGAGTTTGCTTGGGAACAGTTGCTAAAATGAGCGACGCAACCTTTGGAGTTCTTGGGTATACATACACCGTCATAGCAGTTTGTAAGTTCAAAGTTTCAAAGTCCTTGAACTAAGCAAACTTTCTTGTTTACATGCTACAAATCAATCATCATTTACAGTCATTATATGTAATAAGTAGAGATTAAATTTGACCTTGCTAGATGTTTACTATTTCATACAAGTCCATTCATATATAGTCATCTAAGTTTAAAATGGCTTCATTGGTTTCCCTAATGAAGTCATCTTCCATGCCATAACTCACTTCTTACCAGTAACATTTTGATTGGTTTTCAGCTCTGCTATGCAAGATTGCAGCTTTGAGATCGTTTTCTCAGGATAAGTTGCAGTACTGGAGAGAGAGTTCGTCGGGGATGAGCAGCTTGGCTTACTTTCTTGCCAAAGATACAGTTGACCATTTCAATACAATCATCAAGCCTTGGGTTTATCTCTCAATGTTTTATTACTGCAACAATCCTAGATCATCTGTTGTAGATAATTACACCGTTCTGGTCTGTCTTGTGTACTGCGTAACGGGAATAGCATACGTTTTTGCCATCTGCTTCGAACCTGGTCCAGCCCAACTGGTAAGAACTTGTACAAATTGCCTAGATAACTAACTTATCATAAGTTTCGTCAACTTAGTCACATCAGTTACATGCAAATTTCTGTTATGCAGTGGTGTGTGCTTCTTCCCGTTGTTTTGACTCTCGTGGCGACCCAGAACAGTGATGGCGGATTTGTGAAGGAAGTATCTAATTTTGCATATCCTAAATGGGCAATGGAAGCCTTTGTGATAGCAAATGCTGAAAGGTAGGTTACAACAATATCCTTCTCCAAGCACAGTATCACAAGATTGTCCATATAATTTGATTTTGTCCAAACTTTGTGCCTTCTCTAAAACTTTCAGATACTCTGGAGTGTGGCTGATAACACGGTGTGGCTCGTTATTCAAATATGGATATGATCTCAAACACTGGCGCCGATGCCTAATCCTACTCACAGCCCACGGCTTTATAGGACGCGCTATCGCATACATCTGTATGGTAACTTTCCAAAAGAAGTAAGTTAATTGCCTCTCTAAAATATTTTTCTGCACATGAATTGGAAATTGGGATCTCAGTCATGTAGCAACTTATGTTGCCTGGGAAGTACTGGAGAAAGACCTCAGATTATGCCCTATACAGGATCACGATATCTTACAAACCTCATGTACCATGTAAAAGTGATGATTTTATCTGTCATGTACTATGGAAAGACTTGTTCTTTGCGGGGTTGTGCAGCTGGTTTTTCTGTCTGTATTTCTTTTATGATTACTTATGTATCAAGATTTAAACCGGACTTTGTATGAGAGCATACTCTTTAACACTATAGATCATTTATTAAGTGCATTTCAGTGCAATATTGAAAGTGATGATGATCATGAATCATATATTGAAATCTTCCACATGCTCAACCCTACAAGATTATATGTGCAAAATGCGATTCCTCTACCTTCTACACCTTGTTCTGAAAAGTTATGCACGAAATACACTTGTAACAGAAAAAAAAAATGTTACCAAATCATGTCAATATTCATCTACTCCAAACCAAGTCGCCCAAAAATTTAAGTGCTGGAACACCCCGTATCTCTACATCAACTAAAGGTGCTTGGACTGCTCTTAGAGTGGAGAGCTCCGGGTCATTCTGTATCATTTCGAGAGCACGAGTCTGATCCTGCAATGTCCAGAAACAGTACCCAAACATTCATACAATATAGCTAAATTCTCTAGAGGAGCTTTGAATCTAGACTTATGAAAGGACTAGAAGAAGCTTTCGATGTACCTTCCTTCTTGTTTCACAGAACTTGCAGTTCGATGCTGAGGGAGGTAGGACCTGGTTTACAATAAGCTTTTGTACTGGAACACTTTCCTTCCTCAAGGATGCAACTAACCTTGATGACTCATTTACCGCCATTATCTTCAGAATAAAACTCATTGTCAACAGAGATCATAACATTTGTGATAGTTAACTAATAGACCAGTGAATCGTAGGCATAGAAGAACATATAATTCATTGTATTACTTTGTAGTTTGAACACAATATGAGAAACTTACTGTAGGAATAGTAACTATAACAAATTCTGTGGTCTCGGGATCACGGAAAAGGTCTCTGACTTTTGACATTCTCTCCCTTAGTTGCTCCAGTTTGTCGGACTACACACTCAAAATCGAAATGTTCAGTGTAGAAGACAGCATAGAAGAAGAGTTGAGAACAGCTTTCATGCTTACTTACCGCATCCAGCTGCTTCTCTTGTTTACCGAAAAAAGATTTGACTGCCGACATTGCCTTCTTGAGCTGGATTTGTGAATCAAATAGCATCAGAGATTATGAAACATTGCAAAGAAGCCATTAAAAATAAGCCCAATTTGAGAAGAAGAAACAAACTAGCAGCTTGAAGTTGGGACCGTAAATAGCTAGTGCACTGAATCGCAGATCTAAGGGTTGTCACTCATATATTTATGTTCTACACAGTCTTAAACATATAAGGTACCCAACTGTTAGACCAATAATATCCTCAAATAAACGAGTCAATATTCAGAGAAGTGTG
>JAYMTN010002913.1:0-10472 GCA_036897425.1 Erodium trifolium
AGGATGTTGTTGGATTGCAACCCTTGTCTCGCCAAGTACTCCACATTTGGCGGCCTCAATTCGCCTCTCCATTTCGCTGCCGCCAAAGGCCACAATGAGGTTTCTCCCCTTCTCACCTAAAATTTCCATTTTTATGTTCTCAATTGCTTGATTTGATTTGTGAACTCTTCTTCTTCTTCTTTACCTTGTGGGTTTTGATTAGATTGTTGCATTGTTGCTTGAGAGTGCAGCCGATGTGAATTCAAGAAATTATTGCGGGCAGGTAAGAGATTTTATACTTTGCTCATCTGGGCTGCACCTGGAATTGTTGATTATTTACTCTATACATTTAATTTAGCTATGAATCTTCTAATGGGCAAATGAGGAAATGAGTTTTTTTATTTGTCCTTAATTTCAGATGATTTAGTTGGATGTTTTTTTGGCGATACAAAAGTAGGAGTTAGGAATAGAAATAGCTTCTAGAGGCTGATTCAGATTTTCCAGTCCAGCCTAACAAACTTTAGATTTCGGAACTGTGAAGGAATTATAGCTGGAATCTTTAATTTTCAGCAGATTAATTAATCTTCGCTTAATGTGGTAGTAATTAATAGTTTCCATATGTTTTCCAGACTGCCTTGATGCAAGCTTGTCGATATGGACACTGGGAAGTTGCTCAGACCCTTCTTCTTTTCAGATGTAATGTGAGTTTCATTTATAATATCTTCCCATTTTCCCATTTTCTATTTCTTCCGTTTCATCTATGATCCCAAGCTTGATCAATGAGTCCCTTGCGACTGAAAATTAGGACTTCAAATGCACTTCTTCATTCTCTTGTCAGTTATGTTTGACGTTTTAATGAAGTTGGGGTTTTCATTTAACTGATTGTTTTGTTTATGTTTCCTTTCAGATTTCAAGAGCGGATTATCTCAGTGGGAGGACAGCTCTTCATTTTGCAGCAGTGAATGGCCATGTAAGATGTCTGAGACTTGTGGTGGCTGACTTTGTTCCAAGTGCTCCTTATGAAGCAATAAAGGCTCAACCTAACGGTGAAAGTGTGGAGGGTCCCAGTTTGAAGAACAAGTACGACCAAAAGTATGCGATGTTCCTACTCATTGTGTACATTTGTTCCCTTAGTCAAATTGAAACGCGATGTTTTTTGTTGGCCATGAGGCCCATGATTAGAAAGCAAATAAAGATGAAGAAGTAAAGGTGTTCGATTATTGGATACTCTTTTTTCATATTTTGGAACGCTAATGACATGCTGTGTTCTTTGATAAAGATAACTAGTCATTGAGTAGGAATATATTACCATGGTTTCATGATTTTTTTATCAGCACCAAGGTTTCTTGATGATATGAGCCTATTGATATGGCCTTCATAGTTTTGCTACCCACTTTTTTTTTGTCATATAAATCTGTTTATGTTTATTGATGCAGTGCGTTGGCCAAGTTTGTAAATAAGGCGGCTGATGGTGGTGTCACTGCTCTTCATATGGCAGCAGTGAATGGGTATTTTGATTGTGTACAGCTTCTGCTTGACATTCATGCAAATCTATCAGCAGTGACATTTCATTATGGAACATCAATGGATTTAATAGGTTCACTTCTCTACTAATCAACTCATATTTGTCTTATTTTGTTCATGTGTTGTTATTTAAAGGGGAAATAGCAAAAAAGTGCCCTTAATTTCCGGGTTCGAGTAGATCGGTGTCCTAATGTTTTGAGTGGAACATCCAATTTTTCCCTTGAATTAAAAAATCTAAAAAAATAGATTAAAATATTTGATACTTGAAAAAAAGAAATATTGGGGTGAAAATTAATTTTAATTTTTGAAGTATAATATTTAATACCCTTGCATTAAAAAAATCTGAATATATATAAAAGCTAAACGAAAATATTTGATATTTGAAAAAAAATATAAAAAACAGGGATGTCAATTATTCTATTATTTGAGTAGAATGTTTATTGTTTTGAAGGGCCATTTTTACTTTTCATTCATTTTTAACGGAATTAGTAACGGTCCACCAAAAAAAAAAAAACTTTAAGGCACTGATCTGCTCGAGCCTGAAACTTGCGGGCTCTATTTTGCTATTTCCCCTCATTTGTATATCTAAATGATGAGTAATATATTATGTTAGGTGCTGGAAGCACTCCTTTGCACTATGCTGCTTGTGGGGGAAACTTAAAATGTTGTCAGGCAAGAATTGTATTGTGCACAATGATTTCCAATTTAATCTTTTTTTGGGTTCAGTTGAATGATGATGGTTGCTTATTTCTGCAGATCCTCCTTGCAAGAGGTGCCAGCAGGACAACCTTGAACTGCAACGGGTAAGTTGCCTATGGGTCTAGTTCGGGTGTTTAGCTCTCTAGTAGACCTAGTATTCTATTCCTCTACCGACTTGACAAATGTTTTTTTTTGTTCTTCAGTTGGTTGCCTCTAGATGTTGCCAGGATGTGGGGACGCCATTGGCTTGAACCATTGCTGGCGCCAAGTTCTGAAGCAGCTATACCTAGATTTCCTTATTCCAATTGCTTATCCTTGCCGCTTTTGAGTGTACTCAACATAGCCAGGTAAGCAATGGAAATAAGGATGTTTCCGTTATCATTATCCCTCTTTCACAGTGAAATCTTTCCTTTGAATACTAATGTGTTTGGCGTTGATTACATTTCTATTTTCATATTATGTTCTGTCAAGCAATCTTAGGTTTGGACCATTTGTTTAATAGAGTTTAGCTACATGAACCTACTGTTATCTGTCTCAATGATCAGATTACTTTTTATTGCATATTCTTGAGTTCTCAATGCTCTTTTGGAATTCGATGGATTGTATAAAGATTTCCTAAAAGGATGATCAAGGTTTAAGAGCCTTTGACGTAGCCTAGTGCTTTCTAAATAGTTACCTGATATTTGGGATCATTTGTCATATCTATCTGACAAAGCTTCTTAAATGAGTTCATTGAAGATGATTTTAACAAAGTGAAATCTCAGGCACTCTCGGAATTCTTAGTCATAATACTTATTTTTTTGTAATTTCCTTTTAGTTCATCTATTTGTGTCCTGGTTTGTTTACTTCAAGTCTGAATATTAGGATCAGTTACAAAAACATGCACTAATGTTTATATGTTTT
Source organism: Erodium trifolium (assembly GCA_036897425.1). NCBI lineage: Eukaryota > Viridiplantae > Streptophyta > Magnoliopsida > Geraniales > Geraniaceae > Erodium > Erodium trifolium. The sequence goes on from JAYMTN010002913.1 coordinate 3,106, forward strand.
TCACCGGACCCACCAACCTTCCAACTCAAACGAGGTCACACTAAAATTTCAAAAAAATCGCGATGTTAAGAAATCTGTTAGCTTACTGTTTATTGTTCTGAAATGACAAAAATACCCTTAGATTTTAAACCATAACCTTTAACCATCTACACCTAAACCCAAAAAACAAAACCTAATTTATTCTAAACAATTTAATTAATTTTTATAAAAATTCTGTTAATTCGAAGATGGAGCGCCTAGGGTTTTTGGTGTAATCGGTGTGAGCCTTTTGCAATCCCTGAGCGAATTTGGGCTGTAGTGGGTTTTAGATTGTGAGGTCTTGTTGAGATTGTAAATTTTGGAGCTGAATTCCTTGCGGTAGGAGAATCCGATGGTGTGGGCATTGCTGAGGGCGACCATCTCGGCGGCGGAGAAGCCGTGGCTGGAGGAGCTCGGAGACGGGCATGTAGGGGTAGGGGAGTTGTCGTGACAGAAGAGGCGAGGGAGACGCGGCGGCGGTTGAGGGGGACGTGGTAGATTGGGATGTCGACTATGGTGAAAATGTCGCAACTGGCGACAACGAAGATGTCGGCGCAGGAGACGGTGTTGGGGAAAGCGAGCTTGAGGGAGGTCTTGGCATCGACGAATGTTGAGTCCATTGACACGCTACAACAATGCCACAAGCCCACGCCAGAACCCACGGCGTTGAGCCCACGTCGGTGTTCCAACAATGAAGGGTTTCAATTTTTTGCGTTTTTAATAATTAATAAAAAAACCATATTTAATCACTGAATAAGTAGTTAAAATAATAATTCATATTTTATAAAAAATAAAAATATTTAAAGTATAAATATTTTCTTTTTCAATGTTTTATTTTAAAATTAGAGTTTTATCTTGAATTTATTTTATTTGTTTTTCTTTTCTATTTTAACATTAAAACATTATTTGATTTATAATTTATACACATTTGAAAGGGTTTTAATGTAAAAACCTGCCCTAAAGTATGAGTCACGAACAATAAACTACCCAAAGTCTAAAAGTGTCAAACAAGGTACCCTAAGTTTTGGTCACATATCATTTACATGTCTATGAATTGAAAAGTGTTGAAAATTTGGCCTAAATTTTGTACATGACCAGTAGTGACTAATACTTTAGGGTAGCTAAATGTACGTGACCAATACTTAGGGTAGGTTCTTAGATTTAACCCTATTTTAAAAGTTAATTTATGTGATAAGAATTTATAATTTTAATTTTTCAGAAAAAATCTCTTTTTTTTTTTTGCAAGGGTTTAAGGGTTACTATATGGTTTTAGGGATTATTTTAGAGTTTAGAGTTTGAGTTTTAAACCTAAGGACATTTTCGGCATTTCAGAAAAAATGAATAGTATACTAACAGGTTTCTAACATTGTAAATATATGGCAAGCTTAGTATGCGCTCTAATAAGTTTGAATGTTAGTGTAAGTGAAAAACGTGTTAACGTTTTTGTTTGTGTAATTAACCCTCATTATTATTCAGTTGAAAACTTATTTTTGGTGTCAATGAATAACCTTGGGAAATAAACTTTTGTGCTATTCTTTCCAGAGAAATTGGGCTGCACTCGGTGGCGGTTTCCTCTGATGACAATGATGTCTGTGCTGTCTGCCTGGAGAAAGCCTGCAGTGTGGCTGCTGAAGGTTTGTTCCTTCTTAACCCTTTCGTACACTTTATTTTGTACCACGGGAATTTGCCCTACTGTATTTTTCATTTCTTTCTTAAACATATTCTCTGTAAATAATGCAATACCGAGAATCAGACTACTGGCTTACAAAAATTCTTAATCATATCATCCTTTAAAGGAAGAACTGCTTTATGGAGAGATGATAATTTGTAATATAGCATGAAGATCAAATAACAAAAAATTCAATTGGGTGTTTTCGTGTTTTAGGGGAAAAATGAGATTTTTCTGCCTTTTTTAATGGAGTTAGGGTAAGTTGGTACAGTATGGAAGTTTACAGCGGTGAATTGATACAAGAGTGTAACGTTTAGGGTGGTAACTTGATACAAGTTTCAAAACAATGTAGTGACATGGTACAAGATACAAAAGAACCGTAGTGAATTGTAATCCCCCATTGGCTTAAAATTAGTAGGTGTCCTGAAGTTATTGACTTGATTATTGCGAAATGCTTGAAACTTCAATTTGAGTACCTCTCTTGACATGTTTATGATTCTGCTGACCTGTAATATTATTTAATTATTTCTTAATTTACTTTCTCAGGGTGTGGGCATGAGCTTTGTGTGAGATGTGCTCTCTATCTTTGCTCAACTAGCAGCACCCCTCCTGAAATGGCCGGCCCACCTGGGTCCATCCCCTGCCCTCTTTGTAGACATAGCATAATCTCCTTTGTGAAACTGCCCGGTTCACCGGCCAAAGGAGTGAAACCACCCATGTCCCTGGGCCTCTGTACCCCGTGCATGCTTCACTCGAGCCACGCGTCACCAAGCCGGACACCAGACATTCGAAAGAACCGTGTGGCATCCGTCTCTACAGACCTATTCTGCCCTGTTATGTGCAGCCCGTTTCCCTCTGTACCCATGCCTTTGTGCACCTGCAGTGAGGGGCACGGCACATGCCCGTCATTTGAAACACGGGGCGTGGATTCAGAAAACGGGTCTCCGCGTTCACAGGCCTCGGTAACAGACGAGGATAAAATGGAAGGGTCTAGACTTGGGAGAACGACTTGTTCGAGCATGTTTTGGAGTAGAAGAAGCTGCAGCAGGGAGCACCAATGTGATTCAGAAATAAATGCATGACATTATGATTGTGGTGTGATTTCTCCACACACCGCAGGTTCAAATGCAGGTTGTGGAGTTGTGATATATATTGTGCCGGTTAGAGAGGTAGGTTTGGAGTGGGATCAACCCATTTAAAGTTATTAAAGAACACTTGTGTATTATAATTGTTTAATTTTTAATCATGTGGTGGTGTTTTTGATTCTTCTGTGTTACCGGTTCAGTTAGTTTGTCAGATATTTTTATTTAAAAGCATGTTCTATGCCGTTCCCTCAAATTTCTCTTTTGCAAAGTAGTCACGGATCCAATCAAATTCGGAAAATATAGGAACTAACATTGATGGACAAAATTAATTTCGATGTCATGGTTCCGATATCAGCAGAGCTGGAGTACAGAGCTACACTCTGAAGCAAGATTGGCTCAAGAAGAAGAGCTGCCACACAATTATCGCAAACAACTCTCGAAGACATTTGGTCTGAAGTCGTTGGGAGGACTATAAATTGCTCATGAAGACTGTTCCAGTACTATTTCCGGATGTAGCAACCTCTGTTTCTTCACATTATGGCGAGTATGGTGGGGTGTGTCGACTTTTTGTTCGAAAGCGTGTGCTTGAGTTCACTTCACACTAGATGTTCACTATTTCACTTCGAATGTTATCTTAAGTTTTTTTGTGGGGTGTGCTAGTAGTAGACCAGGGATCACATTAATCTATGAAGGATAATAGTTAGTGCAAACCGTAGGATCGGAACGTTTTTCCTCCTCAATGCCCCGTATCCCCTAGAGCCTCTCATTGACCATGGTGAGGCTCTTTGTCATACCTCGTCTGATGTTCCTCAAACTCTTATATAGTAGATGTGCCAGTTGGGCTCAGGATCCTCTTCTTTGTTGCGGTCTTCTTCAGCTCAATCACTTGAGCCTCTCCCCTACGTCGCCCTACCTTACTCTCCTTAGGAGTCAAATGCCCCATCGATGATTTCATGTTGGTTGGGGGTGGTTTCCATGTAGGGCACGACTCCGCAGTTAGGGCCTAGATATTGCGTATCTCTCCCAGTTGTGGGATAGATAGGATCTAGTTGGTGTCAGTCCCTCCTAACTGTGGGTTAGGAAGGATGTCGGGGTTATGCTCGACGCTCGTACTCAGGCTATACCTTCCTTGGTCTCTACCCCGGGCCGGGGTTTTCAGGTGGACGATTGTCTCCGAGGATACACTAGGTCATTGGGCATTGCGTTTGACTTTAGTGGTGATGCAGAGCCATGTGGCCTCGCCGGGTCGAACCCTGGGGGGAAATCAGGTTGGGTGATGCTTGGATGTGTGAGATATCTGGGCTCGGCCAGTCTGTGCTGAAGTGATGCCACATACCCGTATTCTGATCGGGCACTAGGGATATATCAAAACGAGGTATCCCTAATGTAGCAAACGAGCATTTATGGATCAGGTGGCCAAGACGGCCACAGTTGAACTAGAACATGGATGTGCTCATACTGAAGCTTTGATACGAACTAGTTGCGGGAATTTTAGGAACTTGAGTACCATGGTCTGGCGAAGGGGGCAGTCCAGGTTCATCCAAAACCGAAATCGAATTTTATCCTCCCAATAGAGACCCCAACGGTCCGTGCTGACCTTGACGCTCCCCTGAGGGTGTTTCCCACTGAGTACTCGTGGCCTCCATCATGACCTTAGAGGGAATGTCCCTCGCCTGAGTCCATGGTTGGATACGGTCAAAACGGGGTACTGTCACATCCCTCTATGCTAGTAGGTCAGAGACGACGCTCGGTTGAAGCACCATAGTTCCTCCTGCCAAACCTTATCCTTATTTGTCTGGTAAGCAAAGAAGAAGGCGGAGTTCCTTTACCACAAGGACTTCTAAAGCTGTGCCCCAAGCCTTCATGATGACTCGGAGCATTAACGTTTGGCTGTACGAGCGAGTCGTGACGAGACGACTGGCCATACAACATAGAAACCAGATAGGCCTTATCCGCTAGCTCATACGGGATCTCGATCACTACATCCTCATCCAGGCCAATCGAGCACGTAGATAATCCTTTCTGAATGTCATCGAGGGATGATACTTGAAATAGTGAGACAAAAGTATCGAGTTGTGGGGAGTAGCCATCGGGGAGAGGCCAACGTAGAGGGGAGGAGGAATCATCGTCATAGACGCCCCCTATGGGTGAAAGGATGAGTCGGCATTAGGGAGGGATCCCCGTGAAGGAGATAAGCCCGACGGCGGAGGAATAGTCACCCGTGAAGGGTCACTATGGTGAGGAAAGACAACCGTTCGCTTTTTTTTGTAGGCTTACAACTCTTAAGTCCGATAACTAGACAACAAAACAGGGGGAGCGAATTGAAAGTAAAAGATGACGCCATTAAGATACAAAGGAATCCACATAGTTCTCTAAGGTTTTAGGATGGAATTAAGTGTCTTTTTATTATCACAGTGATAAATTTATCAAATCATCTTTTTTATTTATAAAAAGACTTCATTTTTCATATTTTTGACCTAAGATTCCGACATACACAAGGCCGGCCCCGGTCGCTTCCCACTTGTCTTTAACACTCAATAGACTTTACAATATGTAACCACATGCTCTTGTAGTTGTAACGACGTCCTAGTATGGCCATTCCCGTGACGGAAACGAGCACATTATTTTGTAATGGAAAACATCAAATCGTTGGAAAGAAGCAAACATTAACATAGGACAGAGGTCCCACACATGTTGGAAACCTAGTAAGTTATTAAAAAGGTGACTAAAGGTCGGACCTACGTGTCACAAGCATCACACGACACCACCACATCCACAGAATCACGAAACATCATAATATTATATACTCGTCACTTTTTAATAATACACGAATCGATGGACGTAAAAGTAAAAGCAGTACAGACAAACCCAAACAGCATAATATTAATATTTAATAGATATTTATAATAATGATATGATAATGATGATGATCATCTCCTCCTCGCAGCAGTTTCTCGTTGAGCATTGAAGTAAACAACGGCCACCGGAAGCCCCAGGCCGTTCTCATGTGAGAACATCCTCGTATTGAACTGCTCCCTCGACGGCGGCGCTCTCACCGTCTGCCTCCGCCTCTGCCTGAACAATACGAACACGTACCTATGTATCCCCACCACCGGCTTCGGTGCTTCGTAGCTCACTATTTCTTTTCCAAACGAAGCATCGGTGGTACCAGGAATGTCCGCCACCACCCTGCAATGAAACTAATTAATATATATGTATAGGGGAACTTTCAGATACAAACTCAGATACACAGATATATTAAGCAGGACGAACCAGTGGAGGTGTTCTCTCAGATACGGATCACTTGGGCTCGGAGCGTCCGGGTCTGTCATTACCTTCATATATGTACATAACACATGGTACGTTTTTTACATATACATGTAACATGAGTGCATGTGATCGATGTTCGTAACAAAATGATAAGGAAACATACTAAGGTGTAGGCGGCCCTCATGTCGTCGCCGCCGATCTGAACGGAGGGTCTGGCTGAAACGACCGAAGGGAAGAGCTCGTGGCCGTTAGCAACTTGCTTGTTGGAGTTGTAAGTGACGATCATTCTCACGCTTGGAGTGAAAATGTCCACCACATCTCCGACCACTCCTCCGACGGCCAGTGACTCCACCATCCTCGACATTTTTGTTTTGTTGATGGATTTGAGCTATATGGACACCACAGCTTCAACTATATATAGACACGTACTGAGGGGGAGAGAGAGACTCACTGATTAGTGATTAGTGTAAGGAGAAAAGAAATAAATTAAGGCTTGGTTTTGATGCTTTTCAAGTTGGAAGATGCTTCAACTACCCTAAAGGGTTGTCTATTTTGGGAAAGGATCGTGGACGTGTCTTCTTCTAAAACGGAAAATTTGGAAAGAAGGAGCTGGAGAGAGAGGAGCAGATGGTTAATTAGTTTGTTTCAAGAGAGCCAATAACACAATATTTTTATGATAAATTGTATGGAAATTTTACATAATAATCTCGTTCTGAAATAAAATTTATCTTATAGTTTTTAAGATTAGTTTCGTTTCAAATCTTTACGAACTAACCTTCATTCTAGTAGAAGCTCAGATTTATTTTTATTGAAGGTTACCTGAATTTTATCCGGTCGGGTAAAATCTACTACCAACCGGGTATTTTGCGTACTATCTAGGTATTGCATTTATCCGACTAGTGAGCTTATCAAGAACAACATTGTAACTTCGTTACAAATATAAAATTGAACAAGTATTTGAACGAGTATATATATTACAATTATATCTCGAGGGAAAACTATTTTACAAATCTCTCCCAATTTATACATACCTAATATACTTATATAATTCAACCTTACTGCTCAATTAAATCTGAACCCATAATCTTTAACAAGAACATATTATCCTTCAACAATTAAATTACATCCCCATGAAAGCTACTACAACTATTTTAATGTATAAAATTTTTGTACTTGGTGATTAATAGGACGATGCAATTATAATACGTCGTTTTAGCGATCATCAAAGTGACAGATCAATTAAATGTTAATAAGTCGTTCTATTTTTTCTGAACGTTTAAGTGGTTCTAATGGTTTTCTCCTATAATATGTATATTTAAATATAT
>JAYMTN010002914.1:0-10472 GCA_036897425.1 Erodium trifolium
CTTGTGTTGATGAGCAAAATACCCGATTGGGAGCAGGTTTTTACCCAATTGGATATCCGGGTTTCCACTTAAATTGAAGACTAGTTTTGCAATCCCCTTAATTTTAGTTGTTTCTCCAAGTGATTAAATGATGTCATTGTTTTCAACTTCAAATGTGGTCATATAGACATTTCGATATATTTTCTATGGGAAAACTTTTTGTTTAGATTGGCCTTTAGGATTTCTGTTATCTCCTCTGTGATATTCTGCGTGCTGCCTTCATCTTCTCCGATGAGTTCCATCCTTATTGACCAGAACGACCCTTTTGGTTTCAACCATAAGCCTCTCCCATCCTGATGACCCACGTGAAGATCGCTCATCCACCCGCTCCTGAGAAATCTGTCCAATCGTTGTTTCCCCATGTACCTGATGACGCTACTATCGAGGCTGTCTCCCACGAGGCTTTATCGCCTTGAACCATGCCCTCAACACCGAGCTTGGAGGTCTTAAACCGGTGTGCAACCAGAGGAAAATACGACCTCCTAAACTACCTTTTTGCCTGCCCTATCCTATCCTGACCCACAACATCTCTGACCTCTAGTCTAGGTGTGATCTCGCCACGATATCGACATTAGGGAAACTGGTAAGGAAGTTGCTCCCTTCATTGAGAAACAAGGAGCCACTGTCAGTCGATCGCCGACAAACCGTGCCGACGAACCTGCTCCTGCCATTTACAGGCGACCTCGGAGCGTCGAGAGAACCCTCCGTGCCCACTATGTTCCCTAGTTGGAGTTTCCTTCTCATGTTGCCACGCCAAACAAGGTTGGCTCGACTTAGCGCCCCCAACGGACCTAGACCAGTCTGCCGGTTGGTAAACCTTAGGCGGGGGAACCTAAGGGAGGAGTAGGATGGCACCATCACGCTACCATTTTCGATGACGATTCATTCTGCTTCTGAAGAGGGATTTGAACATCATCGACGAGCTCCTCCCAGCCCCCCACCTCCACCACGCTACAATAATGCCTCCCAGAAGATAGAGATGCCCATGTGGAAGCACTGCCAATTGCTACTACCAGGAAACAAGCTTAGTGATCTAGCATCCTTGCACCCGAGACCTCCATCCACTCAGGACCTGCCTCACTGCTCCTCTCATCCCCGTTTCCGGTCCAAGACTTCCTGCCCAAAGCACCGCCACCAACTCGGAGGAGGCGCATTGTGTCTACTCTATCCAACCCATTCTCCGATGGAGGCCGGCTCCCAAGATCGGGTGAGGCAAAAGCGATAGAGAACTTCATGCCTAACCCGAGCCCATCTCCAGTTTGTGCAAGGCCCTTGCATGCCTCAGGGACACACAATTTCCCGATGCCTTGTTGTCCTAAGAGAGAGACCACCGAAGTTGGCGTCCGACCTGTGAAGGATACTACACCCTGGTTCTCAATCCCGACCCGAGGTGAGGATACGGATGTTGCAACTATGATCAAGGTGAGGCCTGTCGAGCAGCCTCGCAAAGGTCCATGAGTATCCCCATCAACAATGGGGTAGGGGGGACGCCCACCCCGCCCTGCCACGGTCGGTGCAAACCCGACCCCATGATCCCCCCACTTCCTAACGTTCTCTCTAGATACCCGTTATCCCCACAAGTGTCTTTGATCCTTTATTGTGTGCATTTTAAGGTCGAGTTAGAGTGGTCATCACGTCTCACACTGCAATCGAGGCACTGGTCTCCCCACAACTATCCCTGATATAGTTGGACATTCTGTTACAAAGTTAGCGTTTGATGCCTAGGGACTAGAACAGAGTCTCTCTTTTTTCCTTCTTTTAGTTTCTTATCTACCTATGTATGGTTAAATTTTCCGATCGATAAAATTACTCCCATATGCCAGAAAAAATACATACATTTTGATCTTTCCCATATTGACGAGTTTATTCTATCTTAATTTCTTCCGATACAGAGTTTATTCTATCCTAATATCTATCGATATGGAGCACGGCTTCCTCGATTTTTTGTTGTAAAAAAAAAGTTTATCTGTTAAACTACTAGTTTTGAAACCGATCAGTATAGAGTACAATTTCTTCGATTTTTTGTCGTATTATACGTTTGTTGTTCTATGTATAAACATCCTGAGAAGGTCGTTTATTTTTTGAGCTTCAAGTTTTCCAAAACAAAAGGTCTAAACTAGATCATCTCTAACTTTAATATCGTTTTTGTTTTGCAAATTTGTTTACTCTAAAACAGCTTTTGTGATCTAGCACCTAGCCGTAGATACACCAAATCGTCCTAGTCCCTTAGAGTTATCGCTAAAAAGGCGTTGCAAAAGCAAATAATCGAGGTGGATGTACCTGCCTTGTCGGTGAAGAAACCTCCAATTCACACCACACACACTTTTAAATTACAGTTGACCGTTAGGTTGAACCAAGTGAAGAAAAGCAGATGTACATGCAAATGTCTCACTTACCAGTCCGAGAAGGTCCTTTAATCTTCACCAACACTTAATTACCATTATGCCCTCAAATATTGTGTCCTGAAATGGCTTATATAAGCATGGCATGCCCTTGACTGCAAGTCCACTTCAGTGTGTGTGAGCTCTTGCTGGGTTTTTTTAAAAGGTTTTGAGCTGAGATCAATTGATAAGTTTGGGTGATAATGCCGCCGGGTTGGGGACCGCCGGGAGGACCTCCGGGAGGGCCGGGGCCTTGTGGTTGCTTCGATTTCCTCTGCGGTGGTGTTTGTCGTCTTATTTCTTCTTGGTATGTCTCTTTCCTGTCGTTATATTGATTTGACGATTTAATTTGATTGGTCCGGTGATGAAAGAGCTCTCACCTCTTCGAGGTTAAGGGTCCACATTTATTTGGGAGTTGGTGGAGATCGGATTAGGAATCAAAAGGATATCAGGTCATAGTTCACAATGACGATTTATTCTTTTAAAAGATAACAAATAAACCGTATTTTTATCTCATCATTTTATTTCCGCTTGTGCATACGAAGAGGAAAACATTGATAGAGGTAGAAATTTTGGATTTATGTACAATAGCGTTTGAAATCAGTAAAAATCCGTTTTCCATTAATTTTAACAAACTTTGCATCTTGATATAAATAAATAAATAATTAAAGCTTTAGTAATGAGAATTACTTAAGACTTTGAGGTGAAGTGTGTGACTTTGTTGTGCTGATGAATTTATGGATCAATGTTGCGTGATTTTGTGTTGGGCTTTGCAGTTTCTATGTGCTGTGTTGCTGCTGCATCTTTGAGAGCTGTTGTGGGCCTATGTTTGGTGGGCCGCAAGGTCCTCCGGGGCCATTTGGGCCACCTGGGCCTCGCTACTGATCGAGCTTCTCTCAGTTATTTTATATTTATCAGGAGTGAGCTTATCTGAATTACTAGTAGTCGCTGCCTTTATGTTATCCATAAAAATTTATAATGTAATAAATAGTTAAGCTCTGGTCTATGTTGTTTTATTGGCGAGTCTATTCATTTCCTCCAACTCAATAATTTCTTTGCAAAAATAATAAATTGAATTAAATGTTAATTTGGAAAATAATTCAGAAGTACAACATTATAATAATTTTATGTGATAACTGGCAGGAGTCCTACCTCAAATTGAAAATTAATATACGTCCCGTTTAAATACCAGTATTTGTATCCGGACCCAATCCAGCCTGGTTAACCAATTTTTAGATCGTCTTTGTCATTCGGTTTTGATACGGCTAAAACATCTTCCAGTTCAGTATACAATTACTCTGTTTTTTTTTGTATTTCAGATTACTTTTACTCCGTTCTAGGGAGGATCCTATTCAACCACTCACTAACTGAACTTTATTTTCCCAAAACAACAACAACTTCATTAGAGATAGGAAATATAAAATATTCCCGATCAATAGACTCCTTAAACAATTTAATAAGATCCTTAATCCATTGAATGGTCTAATAAATTCGAGACTAACACTCTCGAGTCTCGATAACATAACATACATGAAAATCAAACAAATTACATGAATACATAATTAATAAAAATGACCACAAACACAATAAGAAACAATACCGAAACGAAACTCAAAACGACGTCGCAGACCTTTTCAGGACAACTGTAACCGCAAGTACGAGGTTTCGTCAACTGATGTAGACGTGGACCCTAACCGCTAACAGAAAGACACACACGAGAGCGAAGTAGAGGAGCGAGTGAATTAAAATGGCGGCGCCGCTGGTCCTGAAGTTGCCGAACTCGACGCACTTCTGGTGGCCCGGCAGCTGGAACAGCAGCCCCGGCGTCAGGAGCACGAACAGCACCACCGCCACGAACACCGGTCCCCAATCCGACATCGTTTCGGACAACTCGAAGACAAGAGTGAGGTACGATGATCTTTGGTCGGAGATAGAGAGGGTGAAATCAGAAATGCAGTGGTTTGGATTGGGGATGGCACGTGTTTATATAGAGGATGTGGCTTTGGTGGGAAGCAAAATGGCACGTGATGGGTATGCGGATGTCACGTGAGTTGGGAGGGGATAACTTGTTTGGTTTGTACTGTGTTTAAGTTTAAATAAATGAGTTGGGTCTGTGGTTATACATATACAACGTATAGAATGTGTCTTCTCCAAGCAAGTTTAAAGGGTGTATTTTTTCGGGAATTGGTGCTTACCCTTTGTTGTGTAATAAATAAAGATATGATGTAATGAAATCTGGTCCTCGTTCGACCTTTTGAGTACTTTTCGATATGATATATCTTAAATCTGATCGTATATAATTATGATATTTCAGTTTAACGCATAAAGGGATGAGACTTAATCCGACTAGTGCTTTGATATAAACTAATCCAAGTCCGACTTTACCATGTTACGATGCTTTAGTTTCATGGTTAGTTCAACAACACAGACCTATGTCCCGTGGTGAAGTCAACGTTTTAAGTGGGGATGCCCTCCTGGAGCCTCTTTAGGCTCCGCTACTGCTTGTGCCCGATATCTTTCGATTCGATTATGATAAAGTTCGTGTATTTTCCAACAAATGAATCTATTGTTCGGTCTTTACATACCCTCTATTATGTATTTTCGTTGATACATTGATATTAAATCTTGATCTGGACATACAAAATCCTACCCTGTATATACATATTATCTGTTGGCAAATTAAACCTAACAAACTAATCTCAAGACATCACTAATATTCCATGCAAAATAGCTAATATATATATATACAAAAAATACATCAAAAACTTATTTGTGGTGGTATAAGTATAGGTAGGAAAGCATAATGGAGATTGGAGTGAACCCTTTAACGATTGGGCTTGAATAGCATATACGGTAAGAAATTGATTGGGCTTATCAGCTGGCTTTTGAGATTGGTTTTACCAAAAATGGGCCATTAACGGATTCTTGAGGCCCATATATCTCCATCCGGGCTCGAGGATGGGCCATATGAACAACTTTAGACACGAAGCATTATCGACCTTGGTATCAGTGGGAAGCACTTAGACGGAAATATATATATAGAATATACAATGTGGCACATTTCCCACGTGACCGATTAATATACCGTGCTCATAATTTAACACTGATCCATTGGGCCCACCACCAGCAAAGCGATCAGGTGCGTTGTGCAATTTTACCCATTGTAACCTTTGTCAAAGTGCAATTTTAACGAGTCTGATTTGATTCGATAAACATTTGATATCAATTTTTCTCTGGGAATCTAGATCAAAGTTGGAATCGTCATCTTCACTAAACTTTAATTCAGGTATACATAATACGTCTGTTATGTCAATTCAAAACATAATATTTTATAAATTTAATTTGAATGAATTTGAATTTATTATTTATTCTTGATTGAAACTCAAACTTTATATTTTATTTATTGGTTAGCAAATATTTTATGAATTAAACTTGATTTAATTCATCTGTAACTTATATTTTTTTACTGCAAAAAATATGGGTCCATTTTAGTCTAAACTTATTTTTGCGCTAGTCTCTTGACTACTTGCCATGGTCCTAGAAATAACTTGAATCTATTTGTCAAACAAATTTTGACTTTTTATGTATAAGATCGAGTTTTCAAGTAGATTGAACTCTAATACATTACAAAAATCATATTCATTTATACATAAATTTATTTATATCATTCTGTTATCGGGCTAGATGATATGGATTTGTTTATTATTTATAAAAACTTTAGGACTTCTACTTATGAGTTCAAGTTTTTACATAAGAAACTTTTAACACTACTCCACTTTTGTTTCTTGGCGGGGTAAAACAGTCTTTTCATTTTTCGAGGGTCAAATGCAAATCACACCGTTTACAATAATCACACCCAAAAGCATCTACATTATTGTGCACCCGCTGCACCGAATCATTTCCCACACAGTACGACCGTGTTCCGCTGCCGTTCTGGTTTTGCCTTAAGCCCGCCCAACCGTACTGTACTGAAAGTCAATTCCTCTCTCTGCTTCAGCTGTCCAAGTTTTGGGTCTCAACTGATTCGAGCGCGATCTGGTTCGGCCTCCGACTCCGAATCTTCATCTTCTCCGGCGACGTTCCCGGCAGATCCCGACGGCACTGTCAGGTCTCTCTACTCGGAGAAATCCAGCTCCTCTCGCTTCCATTTCGGTCCAAAACAGCCATCGATCGAGGCCTCGAGAGTTGAGATTGGGGTTGCCAATGCGTTCGAAGATTTATCTGCAATTAGTTTAGTTTTCGCTGCTTGCTTGGAGTTTCAGGAAGATGGAATTAGGTGAGGCCATGAGATTTTTGAATCTTCGATTCTGTGTTTGTTTTTGTTTTTGAATTTGCTCGTTTTGTGGTTAATTTTGTTTTGTCTGAGAAAATCTCAGGATATAATGTCGAAACACTGTATAGAGAGGCTCAATCGCGGTGGTTGAGGCCTGCGGAGGTTCTGTTCATTTTGCAGAATCATGACAAGTATAAATTCACTGAAGAACCCCCTCAAATGCCAACCAGTAAAGCTTCTTCTTCTTCTATCAGATTCTGTAGCTTACATTTTTCTTGATATGTATATGAATTTTCAATTCGAATGATATATGTAGTTATGTTTCTGATAGGCTTTGGCTTGACTCAATAGGTGGGTCTTTGTATCTTTTCAACAAGAGGGTCCTTCGGTTCTTCAGAAGGGATGGTCATAGTTGGCGTAAAAAGAAGGATGGAAGAACTGTTGGGGAAGCACATGAGCGGCTTAAGGTTTGTCGAATATGAATTATGGAAGCCTGCAATCTGTTACATTGGTCATTATTATAATTTGGTAGATTACTTCTTTGTTCATGCGAATATAGGGTCAGAAAATATGTTTTCTTTTATGCTTCGTTTGGAAACTTGGGTTTGGTTTGAAATGTTCTATTTGAGCCAAATCCAGTCTTTGGATACTCAAGGAATTTGGACTTGGCTCATGTTCAAGTACTTCAAAAACACAACCAGATTAAGCTATTTCAAATGATAACCCCTTACCTACTCATTTGAAATATCATAGTCCTCATATATTAAAGTACCATGCAAATGTATAATGTTACCGTGTCATATCATCCCGCAAGGTCTCATGTCTAACAAAATATCATAGTCCTCATATATCAAAGTACCATGCAAATGTATAATGTTACCGTGTCATAACATCCCGCAAGGCCTGATGTCTAACAAAATAAAAAGATTCCAAATGGCTGCAACAAACCTATTAGAAGAGCAATATCTTATTTCTATCGCATGGTATATACATATGTGATAATACTATTAAATCATCTTGCTTGCATGACATTGATAGTTTAAGGTTGTATGGATTTTATTTATTTTGTTCTGAAGCTTATGGATTTCTATGTATTGAGTTGTTCAGTCTGTGGGATAACATTTAATCTTATATGGGTAGGTTGGCAATATTGAAGCTCTGAATTGTTATTATGCACATGGAGAACAGAACCCCAATTTTCAGAGGCGTAGCTACTGGATGCTGGATCCGTGAGTGTCTATTTATGCTCTGTTATGTGTACACTATTAAAGAATTATTCAGATGTTAAGAATTGCTTGAACTGGTCCATAGTTTACCACATTGCGTTCCTTATAACTTGTAATGTGATGGTTTAACATATGTGATAAATAGTTTATCAGAATTATTTATGGTGAATGTGATTGATAGTTCACACTTATTTTTTTGGCAGGGCATGTGAGCATATTGTTCTCGTTCATTATAGAGAGATATCTGAGGTAAGGTTTTATAACCAGGTTGTGGAGAAAATATTTTGTTTTGACTGCAATAAATGACTTAATATTTGTAGAATCACTTTATATCATCTAACAAATGCGTCTCATTCATTGTGCTTGGTGGACAATGCTTTGACCAGAGATTGATTTACCCGTGTTCAATCGGGCCCTATTTCTCTCTTAAGTGTAGTGTTATGTCTCCTGGACCTAGAACTTCCACACTCCATTTTTTCCCTGGAAAAGAAAGACAGACTTCCTACCGTCTTGCCTCATTAGTGAGGATGACATATCATTCTTGGGAGCTTTGAATTTAAACATCTTCCTGAAAGGTCTTGAATCTGTAAAAACTTTTTTTGGTCTTCTACTATATTTTTTTTTTGTTTTAGTATCATTTGTGATAGCAGGTATTGTTTAGTAACTTAAGTTAAAATTGTATTAAAGTTGCTGTTTGGGTTTATGTGGTGCAGGGAAAGCCTAGATTTGGTTCTGATCTTTATTCATCACCAGGATCCTCATCTACGTTCAGTCCCAATCCTGGCTCGTATACTACTCACAATCCAGGCTCTACCTCAATAATCAGTGATTATCATGAGCAGTATCAGAATATGACTAGTCCTGAGTCTGTAGAAGTCAGTTCTAAGATAGCCATACAGAACCATCGGATTGATCACTTAGATAGTGTTGATAGAACAGGAGAGTCAAGTAGTTCATCCGGCCTTGAGGTTAGTCGAGCCTTGAGAAGGCTTGAGGAACAATTGAGTTTGAATGAGGACAGTATAAAAAA
This sequence comes from Erodium trifolium, assembly GCA_036897425.1. Taxonomy (NCBI): domain Eukaryota; kingdom Viridiplantae; phylum Streptophyta; class Magnoliopsida; order Geraniales; family Geraniaceae; genus Erodium; species Erodium trifolium. Next base: position 8,950 of record JAYMTN010002914.1, read on the forward strand.
CATTCCATTCAGCATTCAGGATGATGATCCACATTACCCGGATGTGCCCGAATACGAAAAGGAGACCTACAAGCAGAATGACCTTTCGAGCTTACAGTATGCACCTGAATATAAGTCAAATGAGTTAAGTGGTCATGCAGGGATGTGGGATCATCCAAACAATGTTGCGATACTTCAGAATGCAGGTTTGTTCTTTGTCACATTTTGGTTTCTTTGGATAATTTAATTTCCTTTTCTAATAAGCAATACCACCATCTAGCAGGTTTGAAACTTGGCCCTTGGCCAAAGAACCAAATATTTAACGTTTCTTCAGATTTGAAAGATTCTATAATATATTGTCTTGCTCTATTCAGTTTTACTGGATGTTACAGTGTACTTTGCTGACATTTTGATTACCTATGTTACTGAGTTTGATCTTTTTTTACAAGTTTTTTGTACAAACAATATGTTGTGGCATCAATAGATATATAAGCTATAAGATCACTGTCTGCAGGTGACAGTGGAAAGCCTCATCATCAGTCAGTAAGAAATGAAAATTCATATGGGCGTAAAGATTCTTTAATCTGGACACCAACAGGATTTGAGTCACAGGAGAACATGGGCGGAAATAATCTACAAAACTGTGTGGTTTCCTTGCTCTTCGTATGAACTTAATATTGCACTTTTAGTCCCCGCTGAATTTATATTAATCCATGAAATGCCACTTGTTACCACAGCTTCTATGCTGCTGCCTAAAGAAGTTGGAAATTTCTATCCTGCATATTCACCTCAAATGGAAAGTCAGAGCACCAATTTCTATCCAATGGTTTATGATCTAGGCCATATTGCAATGCCACTGCAAGGAGCTTCAAGTTTGACAGTTGCACGAAAACAAAATTTTGCGATTCGGGAAATATCTCCTGAATGGGGTTACACTAACGAGGCTACAAAGGTATTTGTTTTGTTTCTGTACTTGAGTTCAGATATGCCCTTTGTTTCTGGGTAATCATCTTGGTTATTTGGTGACTTGGTGTTGGAACCTTTATTTGATGACATCTTGTTTGATAACGGAGTATTTATTGACCCCCCTGCTTGGTAACTTTTATGATTTATTATAAAAACAACACCAGTACATGACTCGGTAATCCTGACTTCAGATGACAATCCTTTTCTTGATGGTTAAATTTGTTTTGAGAGTCACTCTTGGAGAATCCCTAATATTACAAATAAAGTGTCGTTGAGTTAACTTTTTTCGAGACAAAATGCTCTGCTTTGTTTTGCAACACGTAAGTGTCTTATTAGGATTTTCAAAACCAAAGTCTAGTTGGTTTTCTGTTGGACACAGATGTAGCCATGTGAAGTTCTCTTGAACTAAATGTCAATGTCATGCAGATATTGACTGGGTCTCATAAAGTTTCTGAAAATCCATTAAGATCTCAATAAAGTACACATTACTTCTGCTATTGAATATGATGATCTATTGTGGCACTGTAGCAGTTAGTCCATGTCTTATGTCATGTCCAACTTTCAAACCTTACTTGAAG
>JAYMTN010002915.1:0-10471 GCA_036897425.1 Erodium trifolium
GTGTACTCCTCCTTGATAGGCCCGATTCTCCCCAACAAGCAAAGGAACTATTACTAATAAAGCATGTGGACTAGTAATAGTTATCCTCATAGCACCCCAATGGACCCGGGACCAAGGACGGACTCGGACTGTGATCGGGAGTGATGCACATTATGTGGTGGGATTGATTCTAGGGAATACATTTTTTTTCTCACCGGTATGACGCATTCTCGAGGAATGTTGTTCCATATATTTATCCCTCAAGGATGCTAAATTCGAGTATATCCCTAGAACAACGAACGGTGCAACCCATTGGCTAACCAGGAAAGCGCGTTTTGTGTCTGTTTCTTCGTGATCCGAATTTACTATCCCGGATACATTGTTATGTATTCTTTGACAATTTAAGTGGATACAAACCTTCCCGCGTTTCAAAAAATATATATAATTATCTCAATAATTAAAGGTAAAATTTAAAACTTGTACGTCCCAAAGTATTTCGAAAAGAAAAAAATCACGTATTCTTGAATCTACACTATTCTCGCACGCAAAGTTGTGCGCCTCTCCCGAGAAAACACTAGTTATATCGTCACCTCCGTCTGTCATTACCGTTGCATGTTCGAGACTACTGTCCCTGTCTCTTCACCGCCTGCACCACCAGTGGTGGAAGAGATACTTGTCCCACCACCGTGACCTTCCCCTAAGGTCGTAAGCCCTTTAAAGACCCGACGAAAGAGGAAGCCATGAACCTCTCATCTGGAACCAGTCATGGAACCACTACTGCAATCCGCCACGACTTTCATGACGTTTTCTCCGGGTACCACCACACCGATACCCCCACGACTGACACCGAGAAGAGGCCGCCCGATCAAAACCCTATTCCTTCCGCGCCAAGCAATCTTCCACCACCTCTCTCTCTTACCTTAGGTGACGGCCCTGAGTCACAAAGGTCGGTGGGAATCGACCCTACTTGGAAGGAGGGAGTCCTACACGTGAATTCTTGGAGTTCGCTCTGCATTCTGGCGCCATTGCTGAATGTTGATCGCATTCCGATAATTCCTTCCCTTCCGGCTATTCCTGGGTACTTGTTGCGTCGGGAAGAGGTGCTCCCGTTGCCTCCAGAGGGATCCCATGCATCGGTCGCTTCGGCTCCAAAGAGCTTGACCGTCTCCCCGTTGAGTAGCCTCCAGGAGAGCCTATCCTCTTGTTCGATTGGTGAGGAAGAGGACATGGAGGTCTTGGTCCCCTACACGCCCGTTGATCCAAGCGTGATGGCTCGTCCGCAGTTCGGCATGGTCAGAAAAATGATGGCTCAACGACCTCCCCGGAAGAGATCATGCTCCGAGTAATCACCAATACGTGGAGCCGATCGGCATCAAGACTGGTCATTAAAGATATTGGCCCGAGGTTGTTCGGCTTCTACTTCGAGTTTGAGGAGGCTCGTACATGGGTCCGGGACAACGAACCCTGGTGCGTTGAGAGCCACCCCCTCCTCCTTGGCGATATTGATTTGATGGGCAGAGATCTCCCTCACCTGAATTGCCTACAACTATGGGTCCATGCCCACGGCCTCCCATTGTGGTAAGGATGAAGACGATAGGGGAGACAATTGGAGCCGCCCTAGGAGTTTGTGTGGAGGTCCCATGCGACAAATGGGGCCTCTGTTGGGGGGAGGAGCGGTCAAATTTCCCTTCTGGCATCCTGTGGACCGTCCTCTGCATCGTACTCTTATACTGCGATTCAAGGAGTTCTGGGACCTTATCCGGGTCTCTTTCACCTACTCCAAATTGCCCACATTCTATGGCAATTGTAGGAGGATTGAACATGGACCTCGGGCATGCGAATGGGAGATACCAGGGACCCCGCGCTTTGACACATCGTTGATGGAGTTCCACCGACTTCATAAGGACAAGCAGTACGCGACAGACTGGACAACTAAGGCAGCCTCGACCCCTCCACCTGGATTTGGGACCTTGAGCCCGAACACTGTACATACGAAGCCATTACCTCGGGGCAGAAGCCCAATTGCAATCCTAAACATTGTACCTAACGGTACAGGAGGTTGGGATGTCGATCCGGGCTGGAAAAACTTGAAAGCCGAAAAACCCGATTGGGAGTGCTAGAATGAAGTGGGGGTCAACTGGAGAACCCTGGGAAGATCAGGCGAGGGCTAGTAAGCAGTCTCGCCAGGAAAAATGAATGGACACCATGGCTTCAGGGACCTATCTTGGGAGGGGTCTTTGGTAAAAGCCTTCTCTACCTCTGTTACTAATGAAGTCAGGTTCGATTTTCAACCAGACGAAACGAATCCCCTCTAAAGAATTAAGCACCGCTTAGGTCCTATCTTGAACAGTTTTCATCAGTATCGCCAGTCTAGTAGATTTACTTCTGTTTGTTTCTGTGACTTTTATAAAACCATAATAAACTATTCTTTGTCTCAGAATTATTATTCGGTCTTTCGGAGATTTCAAACATATAATAAACCTTTCAAGTTTTAATGAAATTCGTAGTTCAAAAACAAAAACATAAAAGGTGAAAATTAAAATATACGCCACGACAAGTCGTTTGCTTCCGGAGAATCGACAGTTTCAGAGATGCAAAACGAAGCAGACGCAGATGGGCTCGTGAAGCTTCCTTCGTCTCTTTGTCTTATCAATTTCAATTGATTCAAAAACAAAATTGAAAGCACTTCGATTTGCTTCCAAAGAACACTTCTTTTTTATTTGTTTCTGCAAAAATGCCCAATCGGGACTGGGATATCCATCTGAGAACGTTATCGAACAGTGCCAGAGACTCCAATCTCGCCAACGATCCTGCCTCCGACCCTTCTCTCCTCCAATCCGTGAGTCCCTCTGCTCCACTAACTTCAATTTTCAATTTTCTGTTTGGTTCCCGAGAAATTTCCTGGAACCCAGAAGAAAATTTTGAATCTTTTTTTGTCTAGCTTAATTAAGCTAGAACTTGAACTTTCAAAGCTGTTTTTTTTTTAGATTCCTCTGTTATTGGGAACAAAATGCGTTGGTACGAATTGTCTCAGCTGGTTTTGGGTGCGATTTTGATGGACTTGGTTCTGTGCTTTGATTTTGTAGGTGAAGAGGCTTTATGAATTGTGTAAAGAGGAGAATTCTGAGGATTTGGTGGCTAGGGTTTTTCCGCAGATCAATAGGCTTTTCCAACGCTCTGTGGCTTCTTTGTCTCAGTCTCGAAACTCGAATGGCCTTCTCTTGTTGGTGTGTGCTTCAATTCCCAGTTTAAGAATGTTGTTTAAAATTATTGTATGTACACATCATTGTTAACTAGGAGAGCCATGATTGTGAACTAGAAATCGCATACCTTATTGGAGCATCTCAAATGGGAAGCTAAAGCTCGGCTTAAAGAGCTCGACGTTTGGTTTAGCCGAGAAATAGCTCGGCGATTACCTCCTTAAAGAGCTCGACAATTTGAGCTCGGCAGTTAAGTCTTAGCCAAACAAAATCGCCGAGTGCTCGGCTATAATGAGGCTTGTAGGAGAGAGAAACCGAAAATTAGGAACAAATTTCTGAATTAATTGGCCAAGCATGGGTTAATTGCACGTGATAGCTTGGTTAATTCAGAGAGAGAAACTGCAAATTTGCATTTAGCCAAACTCTATTAGCCAAGCAAAGGCTAATGCATTTGAGATGCTCATACATTGATAATTAGATGCGTTAGAATACAGGTACTTGAAGGTTTGATCTCCATGTTTACCTTATATTTACACAACAACGTTAACTAGGACAGCCATGATTGTGAACTAGAACTTGTATACCTTAGTACATTGATAATTAGGTGCAATGGACTGCAGGTACTAGGTTTGATCTCCATGTTTATTCAACTTCATTAATTTCATTTATAGCTTTACTGGTTTCAATTTGCTATGTATTTATATCTTTTGCCTTTTGATGCCGTGCCTTGAGTGTCTATGCTGCCCTTTGGATTATCACACCTCATTCTTAAAGCATGAAGTTTGTTTTCTACCCTGTAGTAAAATAATGGGATAATTGCAAAAGAGTACCTTGAGCTATTAATTTTTTTTTTGCAATTTGTAGTCATCTTCTTTGATAATTGCAAAAAAGTTCCTTCAACCCGAACTTGCCTTTTTTTGCAATTTGTAAATAAATGATGATTTTACCCTTACAATTTAGATTTTAAAAATAATAAGTAAAAAACAAAAAATCCAAAATTTTATTTTTCTACCTCTTTGTACAGTACAAAGAATAAGAAGTTTAAGGGATATGAAAATCAGGATTTTTTGTTCTTTATTTAAAAAAAAATCGTGTAAAATCGTCATCTTGAAACAAACTTATACTAAAGGCAACAGCAAGACAAGTTTAGGGAACTTTTTTGCAATTATTAAAGAAGATGGTTACAAGTGGCAACAAAGTGAATACCTCAAGGTACTTTTTTGCAGTTATCCTTTGAATCGAACTCATAAGGTTCCGTTTTCCTAATTACAGGTTGGCTTCATAACATTTTTCCTTAGCTCGATATTGGACAACCTGACATCTACCATTGTCATGGTTTCTTTATTGAGGAAGCTTGTACCTGCATCAGAGTACCGCAAGTATGCCAAAATTGTTCTATTATTTATATCGAACATTGCCAAGATTGTTCTGTTATTTATATCGAACATTGAAGGCAAAGTCATGTACATGAACATCACATTTGGTTTCTAAGTTCAGGCTTCTTGGAGCTGTTGTTGTAATAGCAGCAAATGCTGGTGGTGCTTGGACTCCTATTGGTGATGTTACCACTACGATGCTCTGGATTCACGGTCAGATATCCACATTGCCTACAATGAAGGTGCTTTCCACTTAACTATGTTTAATTGCATGAGTTAATATGAATTAGGGTTAATTACATTTTAGCTACACCTATGTTTAAAGCATCTTCGATGGGATTAGCCCATTGGAAGCGATTATCACATGCTAATCCGACCGATTAGCCCAGCCTCCCACAACGCTGGAGATGGTTAGCCAGGTGAATCCAGACGAATAGACACGTGTCGCGTGGGAAGTGGCCACACGGAGGCGAATTTAGCGGGACGATGATTCGTACACCCCAAGGTTGCCGATTAGCCAAAAAACCCTTTTTCTCCGCTTCGCCAGTTGAACTCACCCCTTATTCGCCCTGTGTCGCAAGTGCTCTTGTACGTTTTTTCACATGGCTAGTCCAAAGTTCCAAATTCATTTTGTAGTTACCAAAGGTTTCCAAAAAAATTAACATAGCTCTTTTTGCTGGAAAATGACAAAAATTCCATTGACCCTCATAAAAAAAATGAATCTCTTAAGAGTTTTTTTCTTTTAAGGAGGATTTTTAAATCTATTCAACTGTTATGGATTCTTTTTTCCATATTAGGTGCAAGAGCATTTTTGTCATTTTCCTAGTGAAAAAGAGTTGAATAGCTGCCAAAACGAATTTAGAACTCAAGTGTAACTAGGTGAAAAACGTGACAACTTAGGTGTAATTAAATGTTATTTACCATATGAAGTTCTATGGAGCATTGCAAGTCACCATGTCCTTAATCTTCAGAAAGTTATGGCAATAAGCTCAAACATATCAGTTTCCATAACTATGTATCTTTCTTTTCCTTACAGGATTTGTTTATACCTTCTGCTATTTCTCTGGTTGTCCCACTGGCTCTTTTGTCTCTAACTAGGTATTATTTTCACTGCATTGCTAAACAACTCCAAATAATCGAGATTTATAATCGGTTTTAACTTCATAATGATACGATTTTCTGTTCTCCCATCCAGCGAAGTTAACGGGAAGGGACAAGATTCTCCGAATGTTTTGTCGTCCGAAAAGATGGCTCCACGAGGACAGCTTGTTTTTGCCGTGGGTATTGGAGCTTTGGTTTTTGTTCCGGTCTTCAAGGCCTTAACGGGCTTGCCGCCTTTCATGGGCATGTTGCTTGGGCTTGGAGTGCTTTGGATTCTCACGGACGCTATTCACTACGGGGAATCAGAAAGGCAAAGGTTAAAAGTCCCTCAGGCTCTATCCAGGATCGACACCCAAGGCGCCCTTTTCTTTCTTGGCATCCTCTTGTCCGTCAGCAGGTACATGTAATGTATGATTAATTGCGTATAGTTATTGCGTATTATACGTTTTTTTACACATAACTATTCCCAACTTTAGACTTTTACACCCAACTACCCAAACTTTAGAAAAACTACACATAGCTCTTTTTTATTAGAAAATGATGAAAATACCCTTGACCCTGGTCTCAATAAAGACTTCATAACTACCAAAAAAATCATTTTGATTAGATGTAGAAAATGGTTGAATACATGTAAAAAAGACTCCTTAAAAAGACGAAAAAATGGTATTTCTAGATTAGGGTTAAGGGAATTTTCGTCATTGTTGGAGAAAAAACCCCGATATGCAGCTACAATTAGAGATAATTATGTGTAAAAGACGTACACATGCATCGTTTAAGTTAGTGCCGCCAATGTATTAACAAAACTTAACTTCTTGTTGCTCAGCTTGGAGGCGGCAGGGCTGCTTCGGGAACTGGCGAATTACCTCGATGCCCATGTTCCTAGTATCGAACTCGTCGCGAGTTCGATAGGCATTGTGTCAGCAATCATTGATAACGTACCGCTCGTCGCAGCGGCAATGGGAATGTATGACGTTACCTCCTTCCCCCAAGACCACGAGTTCTGGCAGCTAGTTGCGTATTGTGCCGGCACAGGCGGATCCATGCTGGTTATAGGCTCTGCTGCTGGGGTTGCGTTTATGGGGATGGAGAAGATCGACTTCTTTTGGTACTTGAGGAAGGTAAATGATGCGTGTTGAGTGACGTTTATTTTAATTATGGGGATAATCGTAAAAAAGTACCCTGAGGTATACGCTTTTTGCAACTTGTTACCCTTGTCTTTGATAGTTGCATAAGAGAGCCATGAACTTGTATTTTTGTTGTCTTTCTATAAAATGACGATTTTACCCTTGCAAATTTAAATTTAAGAATAATAGTGAAAAAATCCAATTTTTCGTATCCCTTGAATCTCTCCCTTTTTGCACGAAACAAAGAGGAAGAAAAATTATGGGATGAAAATTTGGATTTTTTTTGTTTTGCTTTGTACTTGCTATTTTTAAATCTGAATTGTAAGGGTAAAATCGCTATTTTTGTACAAATTGCAACAAAAAGAAAAGTGGAGGGTACATTTTTTCAATTATGAAAGAAAAGGGCTACATATTGCAAAAAATGAATACCTCGAGGTACTTTTTTGCAATCATCCCTTTAAGCTGTTTGGTTAAGCAAGAAAGTTGTTCATCTTTGTGCAGGTGAGTGGTTTTGCCTTTGCAGGCTATGCTGCTGGAATCGCTGCCTATTTAGCGGTTCATAACCTCGGGCCAGCTCTTCCCACAACGGTGGCTCAGCTTCCTTTTCTGTCCGGTTCATAAGTTCAATGTTGGATGATGAGAAACCTCTTACCATGTGTTTGTTTAGTGGGAAAGAAACAGAAAATGTAGTGATTTTGCACTCAGTCAAACATTGTTTTGCTTCCCTATGAGTAAAGTTGTGATCTTTTTTTGGCACTAAGAGCATGTACAACGGGCCGGTTCGGAATGGGTCCCGAGTCCCGAGTCTAGCGAGCCGTAAAACCCGAGCCGACTCATTGTGGGACGCTGATTTCGCGGCTCGGAAGCGAGTCCCGTGTCTCGGAATTTCGGGACGAGTCTCGGGTCTTGTATGCTCGACATGCGTCCAATTTTTTTTAAAATACAAAAAATCAGATTTAAACTAAATATGATTGGTCCATGCACAATACGAGGCCCAATACCCAAGCCTCAATCCAAGTCTTTCCATTGTAAAACACACCTTATTTTGAGTCCCGAGTCCCACAAGACCCAAGCCTCAATCCAAGCCTTTCCATTGTACATGCTCTTATCTCTTTACAACCACACAAAACATGTTCATAATCCACACAACCCTCACGAACTCGGTAATGGAAGCTTGGGGCGGCGGAGACGAAGAGTTGACGGCGGCGAGAACACACGGCGGAGAAGAAGTACCAACGCAGTTCGTTCATCTTCCTCGCCTCCCTCCTTCATTTTGTGGATCTACGAGTTCGTCTCGGTCCACGGTGGAAGACGACCACCGTCCACGATAGAGGGTGGTGATTTTGAACCCTTGCTTGCTTCAACCCAAGCGATATGGGGATTTTGGGTTGCTGGTGTGAGGATTTATTATTTCGAGTTTGATTTACAGATGCTTTTGAGGTATAGGGTTCGTCTGGGTATTTGGATCTGTAGAAGAACATGCTTTTTTGAATGTGGCTTATTTTCCCTTGAATTTGTAGTTCGTCTGGGTATTTGGATCAGCAGAAGAACATGCTTGTCTGGGTATTGGATATGTAAAAGAACACACCAAGTACAAATGTGGCTGATTTTCCTTTGAATTTTCTTAGAATATTTTGGGTTGGGTTTGATTACTGGGAATTTTTGTTGAAGTGTTTGTTTGATCTCAAATTCTTGTGTCCATCTCATATTCATGCTGCGGAACCGATTCAAAATTTCATAGTTCCAAGTGGTTTTGCTCTTGATCCACGAGTAAAAGAAATAAAATTAGTAAGAGAAAAGATTTAAAAAATCATAAAATTAAAATTAAAAAGAAGTACTAAGTGAATTAAATAAAAATAAATAAAATCAGTAAAAGAAACGGTTTAAAACTTATTTTTGAAAATTAAAATTTAATTTTGCAAAATATAAATGATTTTTAAAATAAAATATATTTTTTATAAAACATAAAACTGATTTTAAAAAAATAAAGAAATAAAAAGAATTTTTGAAAAGCAATGACATGAGTTTGAAAATTTGACTGTTAGTGAGGGGTATTATGGACTTTTAAAGTTTTTGGATGGAAAAATGGATGGAAAATTAACAAAAACTAACGGTAGGTACTAAAGTGACGGTAAATTGAAACCTTGGGTACTGAAGTGCCGATAACCCAATAGTTAATGTATTGAGGTGAAAATAACTTTTAATTAATGATGAAAGCTCGACCTCTTATTAATCATCTCAGCTCAGAATTTATACAAGAGGAAAATAACAAACTTGTTGCAAAATCTCCACAATGCAGAACCCAAACAAGCCAACTAATACTTATTTAAGCTGAAAAATAAGAAACCTAAAGATAGGAAGATTATAAGGATAAGGCAATGTGTCCAAGTTTGGTCACCTAGCTTGAGGAGTACTCATGTCCTCACCATTCTCTACAGCCTCCATCTCCATTGAATAACTGGTCGACCTCATCCTCATGCTCTCCACACTCAAACTTCTCTGGTGCCTCATTTCCATCTCCAGAGCTTCTTTAAGCTCCACCAGCACATCATTCATGTCCGGCCTTCGAATCGTGGTAGGCTCTACACACGACATGGCCACCTCCACAGCTTTCCAAGCAGCATTGCTGTTGAACTCTCCATGCAACCTCGGATCAACGATGGCTCCAATGTCCCCTCTTCTGATTACGGGATTGACCCAGTTAACTATGTGAATGCGATTCTCTGAGCCTCTTATTATCGCGCGTTGGCCCGTTATGATCTCCAATAAGATGATCCCGAAACTATAAACATCGCTCTTCTTGTTGATGTTTCCGGATGTTTGATACCTTCACATATGAAACAGATATCACATAAGCAAGAAACAAGGAAAACCAACCACAACCAAGATGATATTTTATGTTCATCGAGTTGGATTTTCGCAATTAAAAGTTCAACCTCCTGTCGAAAAAAGTTGCAGTAAGTTTTATATTTGCACGTACCTATATTGTTAGAATAGGAAACTATAATTGAGATTTGAACTATCAGCTTAAACTTTATGGTTAAATCTGTTCTTTAATATGATATCAGAGCTTGATTTCTCAAGAATACAACTTCAAACCAACTATCTTCAAAATGTACAGTTATTTATCTATTTATCTCATTTGCTCCTAATGAGCCTATACCTTTATCACTCTTCCCAATGGGTTCTCTTTCTCTTTTAAATAGTTCACGTCATAAACCATAAACAATCATGTTCGTAAGAACGCGTATTAGAATATTACCTTGAGGTACATCTCCTTTTTCTTATTAAGTTTAGATGTGAAAAGATTAGCCCGACAAAACAGATGTTAAGTCGGGTATGAGTTCAAGAAGGCATACTCAGGATCGAGGTATCCAAGCGTGCCTGCCGGATTGGTTTCCATGGATGACCTAGACTCACTCGAAAAGACTTTGGATAATCCAAAATCTGATATCTTAGCTTGCATTTTTTCGTCTAATAAGATATTTGCAGGCTTCAAGTCTCTGTGGATGATGGGCGGTTTGCACCCGTTATGCAGATACTCCAAACCTGAAACTCAACCATCATAAGTTAACAATGGAGGAAAAGGCAAAAGAACAAGCATATATATAGAGGTATTGCCCATGAAATAAGAAGATGTTTTGACCTTGAGCTGAACTGACTGCAATTTGAAGTCTGTCTGTCCAATTCA
>JAYMTN010002916.1:0-10470 GCA_036897425.1 Erodium trifolium
GGGGGGGGGGCACGTGCCCCCCGGGTTCCACTTGAATCCGCCCCTGCACCTAACCCCGTCCCGAGCCCAGCACCATATGGGTCCTTCTCTTGACACAGCCCAGCCCGATCAGACGATCCAAGCCCAATAGACCTATTGGCCCGTCCTTAGATCTGGCCCGTCTCCGAAACCCTAGCCCGAAGAACTCCTCGGCGCCGCCAGCCTGAGCCGAGAGCTTGCCGGACAACATCCCTTCCATGGCCGATTCAGTAGGGCTACCCGGAAGAGCTTCACGAGGTTGTGAGGAAGGGGAAGCCTGACGAGCAAGACTCGTCGCCTTGATGCTCTTGTCTCCAATGCTCGAGAGGTGATGATCGGGTTTGCCGGAGCACGCCGTCTTCATCGTCGCAAAACTCTTAGGGTTTTCAGAGCTGCGCACCATTTGTATAATGGAATTCACCGACAATATCCCAAACCGCCTCTCGCCGCAACCAGGATCCACCATCATCGGCCCCTCTGCGGCGCCGTCATACTCCGAACCTCCAATGACAGGACACCCCGCCCCGACGTTTATGTTTTCCAACGAACTCGGGATCACCAGCGAAACCTCCAACGATTCCCCCCATAGGCAATCCTTAATTGGCTTCGTCGCTCAGCTCGATGTTGATGTAAAATAGGAGAAAAACCTCCTCGAGCAGGCCGGCGGCACTGAGAACTCCATGCTCATGGATAGAGCACCGGAGTGGACCGCACAACCGTTCATACTCGGCCATATGTGTCCATACAAGGACAAACCGAACAATACAGGTGAAAACCCTCATCACCATATACCAATACCAAGGACAATTCCGAGACCAAGCAAGGGAAAAGAACTGCATGATCATCAGCGACGGCGGTAGTGAACCCTAGCCGCCGCTGCCTATCTCGAGTTGTGAAACTGTAATTGATTTTTAAATAATGTATGTGTGTATGTACAGAAATTACCAGTGGACAAGAAGGCAACAAAACAGGGGCAGTTTGTACACTTTGTTTCCATATATAATTGCAGTGTGAATGTCGCGCAGCAATTGGTAAAGACAAGAGGCTTTGGACCATGACCCTTTTTGTTCTTATATTTTGCAATTTTAATTTGATACCAAGCGGCCCCAATTAAGACAGTAAAAATATTTGTAATGGAAGGTCGTTTCTATAAGGTTTATTTACAGAAACATTAGGATTTATTTACAGAGAGAATTCTAGCTTAAAAAGAAGAAAAATCAGTCTTTATAAGAGACTCATTTCAACGGCAACAATTCCATCAACCTGTTCGAGAATAAAATTTAATAGGAGTTTGATCAAAATGCTCTCATTTTTCGAACAGAAAACGACAATGCTCTAATATCAAACAACTGATTAGGAGTTTGTAAAATTTAAATAAAACCGTCGAACCGACATAAGCTTGGCCTTTTTCACTTTAGGAATAGATCCAAGAGAAGTTCTATAACAATTGAAGAAATTGCATGTCATGTCCTTGTCACAGCTCAGCTGCATCACCGCCACATCGACCTCCTTGGCTTCCTCGTAGTTCGTGCGTCGGATCAACTTATTAATTTCCTCCCTATTTGCTTTAGTGACGACAGGTGGTACTATTTATCTAGGAAAATAGGATTTTATAAAAATTACTCGTGTAGCATAAATGTTTGATGAGAGAGCGACCAAGCGGAAAAAAACGTGCAGTGATGAGTTGGTACAAGGAGAGGTGGGTCCAAGGATAGCCAATGTTCTTTTGTCGTTTATAATACGGACAAACCTCTTTGCTCCTGCTTGTTTTTCATTTTGATGCTCTACTTCTTCTTCACCAGTAATTAACCTCTCTAATTTCGACCTCCATTCAGATATCTTTACAATCTCTCTTTCTATATCTACATATACTGCTGATAATCTGCCAGAATTAACCATCAACTATATATACAAAAAAATTATTCTCTCTAGATTTTATACAAAGTACAATGAAATAGATAGAGATGAATAAACTATTTTTTTTTTGTTTTTTTTGTTAGGTGAGGAAATGTTTAAAGCATGCCATGTTAGCTCTAGAGATGAAACAAATAATTGTTCTTCATTTACAAGTTCTTGTAAGTGACCTGACAACCAAATAATGTTGATCATGCGTGTTGGAATGGGAGCGGAGGAGCATGAAACAAAACTCATTAATCATTACCTTAGTTGATTGATGTTTAAGAAAACTTTGTTACCCCTGATATTTTATTTGAGTATTGTGGACGATTGAACCTTTGCTATTAGTGTAACACTTTATCAACATACATAATCTATAATACCCCCAGGAAAATAGTGTTTAGATATTTTACATTTTACATGTTATTGGAACATACATCTCCTTGGAGCATACATACCCCCAGGAAAATAGTGTTTAGATATTTTACATGTTATGAAAGGTCGAAATTGCATTTATAAACTAAACAATAAAAAATAAACGTCAATTTGACATAATAACAATGTGATTATCTTGTTTAAAAAAATCAGTAAGTTAGATACATGATTGATAAGTTCCCATCTTAAGAAAAGACACAAATTATAAATAATTTATGGAGAAAGTAGTGAACATCTTGATCAAAGTTGGTGAATCAGAAATAATGCACAGCTTGTCCAAGTCCAAGTACAAATAGTAAAAAGTGTAGAGAAAACAGAGGGCATGGTAATGGTAGAAAGTTGGGTTCGTGGTCACCGAAAATACGAAACCATGGATCCCACCAAACCACCCATTACAATTTACAACTGGAATTTCACCCATCGTTAACTAATATGTTATTGCAATGCTGTCTCCAATTTTGTATTTTCAGCTCACATTTATTTACCTTTCAGATTTACTTGCCATAACTAGATTGCCAGCTGGATCCCGCGCACGAGATCCTACTGGCTCCAGCCCATATCAGCAGAACCTCTTCGCCGATTCTCGCACGAGACCCTGGCTTCTTCCTCTCTTTTCCTTCCGTCCGGGCCCATGCTGACACCTCAGCCGTATAGCTTCACAGGTGTCCCCTTTTTACCAGCACAGACCTACACGTGTCCGTCCTTCTCCGGAAAATAAAAGGGAAATGCAGCTGCTTCTATTCATTTTACTGTGATTAAAACGGGTCGAATTTATGGAAATTAAATTATTTTTATCGTATCTCAACAACCCGAGTGGGTTTGCCTTGTTAAGCACGTCTTTTCGTCCCCAAATCAGATTGCCTCTATAAATAGCCACTCCCTGACCTTATTTTCCTTCCTTCTTTTCCTCTCATTTCGACTTCTAGGGATTTATTCTCTTCTTCTCCGTTTCTCAGCTGAGCTCCTTTAATTTGTCCATCACCTGCATTTCCACTCCACACTCGGGTATGCCTCTATCATCATTTATACTGTTCTTATTTTATTTTTTATCGTCGCTTCCATTATCGTCATGCTTGCGATTCCCAAATTATTCTGCGATTTTGTTCAGTCTCCAATTTTGTAGAACACAAGGTGTCTCCGTCGAAAAAACCAGCAGTAATTTTTGTTTCTGCGAATCTGTTTCTGTGAGCTTGTCTGTTGTGCCGTATGCATATATTAAAGAAGCCGATTTGACAGCACATGTACTCTAGTCTATATTTTCATTACAGTACAAGTTTTCTATTTTGTCGGTTGCTGGTTAAACCTGGAAATCAGCAGAGCCACCTTTAGAATGCCCCACTGCAAAAATACTCCACTCCTTAATTTCATTTTATGTTTTTTCATTCGGTAGTAATTTGAAGAAAAAAAAACTCTTTGGTATATTGCATTTGGAGCTGGGATTCACCTTAATTAATATGTAAGGGTCGTTTTGGTAGTTGCAAGGTCCATTCATCACAAGTATAGTTTTTTGTTGATGTTTTTAATTGAACATACATATTGATAGTGATGTGTTTTGGTTATGTGCGAGTAAAACAAACATAGTGCTATTATGTGATTTAATTATAAATCTTGCAGTAAGAGTAAGTTGGCCCTCATTCACCAGCTGCATAATGAAATAGTCACATCTACTCATCATGATATTATCAGTTTCTTAATTGGGCTTCCTCTGTTCTTAAATGGCTAGTGTACTACCATAATTCTAATTAAAACTAATACCTCAAGAATGAATGTTTTTATTTTCATTTGAGTTAGTTAATTAGGCATTTACATTAGAGTGGAGAGGATAGTTATTTTAAGCACTTTTTTTGAAACCAAAAGTTAACTTTTTATGATAAATCTGCCATGAGAATAGACATCAGTACATTAGTCCCGATAGGATTACGATCAATATATAAATGAGAGTCTCTCGCTATATCGTGAACTATTTTTGGGTTTGAGTTTCACAATTCTTTTTCTTGCTGAAGATAGATCCTATGCTTCCTACCTCTACAGAAGTCTAGCTTTCTTGTTTTTATATACTTTGGGTGGTTTGGAACCTTTCAAGTTCTTAAACTGGTGAGTGCTGTGAAGGTTTTCTTACTAATGGTACTGATTTGAATTTTTTTAGGACTTGGTTTGAAGAAAAAAAAGGTTAGGGGTCAACTTTAAGTTTTTGAATATTTAGGATGTAAATCATCAAACTCAACTGGAAAGCTCCAAGCCTCCAATAGCTTCAAAGTTCTCTGTCTTTCTCCTCATTTTTCTGTTATTGCATTTTCTTGTTTCTATATTTTTCAGTTGGCAGTCAAGTTTCCTTATTTAATTTTCTATTCTTGAATTGTGCTTGGATTGAACTCATTTGTTCTGTTCTGTTTAATGTTCATGATAGTTTTGTCCTAAGACTGTAAAAGGAATTAGGCTGTTATTGTGAATAGCTTAGAGATAATATTTTCAGCCACATCCTTCATAGAATCTATGCTTGACAAATGATTCTAATTATGGCAAGGCCCACCTGAAACTGACTAATATTTGTTTAGTTATATATTTCTTTTCTCTGAATGCATTGTTATATCTTGTCCGCCCTCTTGCTATATCAAATAGCAACCAAATATCATGTTGTGAGGTTCATATAATTTATACTTGTATGTATTTCCTTAGATCCAATGCACTTCGAGATTGGATCTGCTGAAATGGGGAACATGAGTTTTAAGTTTTCATGTGTCTTTCTTTCTTTCTAATCTGTTAACAATGGCTTCAATGTGTACATCCCCAGGCAGCCTTTCTTTTACAATTTTAAGCTTGCTGATTTAGCTTTATGTCACAGTAGGTTCCTTCCTGCAATTTTTGAATCGTAAGCTTTCTTTTAGATTGTGATACTTGACATATAGTAACTAACAGTTTATCTGGCTTAATGGCTCTTTTTAGCAACATAGAATAATGTCCAAAATGGTTTGTTCTTACCCCTGGTTTCTTCTTCAGGCAGAAATAAAGTGCATATCGGTGGAATCTGTTGCTTCTATACAATTCATAACCCCAATATCCGTTTTGCTAATAATGTTTGGTGACCTGCCGTAGATGCAGTGTAGCTGTGGAGATGAGGTGCCACAGACTCCTATCTTCTTTTTATTATTCAAGACATCTCTTATTTAAAAGCATTTTGTGTTCTCATCCAACATTTTGTTATCAGTTTTCAGGAAGCCTTTGCTTGATGTACTGTGAACCCCACACTAGTGACACGAAAACATTGAAGAGGTGGTTTTTCATAGACAAAAGGGTTGGGTAGAAGGCATTTGTGAAGGACCCAAGTCTTGTAGTTGAACAAGAAACTTTTAACATCTCAAACTAGTTTAGTTTATTCAATATACTCCACGATCAATCTGGACCCCATGGACTTGAAGTCCAATCATTCTTCCCCGGTTGTCACTGACCCGGCTCCCATAAGCAAGTCAAGACTGGGAATCCATTCCAATCTGTTGTCAACGTCATACCCCACTGGCAAGTATATCACAGTTCCAAGGAAGAAAATTGGAAATTTTGAGGATGTTCTCTCTAATGGCTGGCTTGATGCTATGAAATCATCTTCACCTCCTAGGAAGAAGCTATATAAGGACCTCACTGTTGAGGTTGCTTCAGATGACACTGATAATGCTTACTGTGCCTGGATGGTATGCATGCTATTATTTTATTTACAAGTTATGTTTTCTTCTGTAACCTGTGTCCGTAAATTCAACTGTGTAAATTTATTTCTTTCTTGACTTTTTATTTTGCAGCTCAAGTACCCATCAGCATTAAAATCATTTCGGAAAATTGTTAGACTTGCAAAGAATAAGAAGCTAGCAATGTTTCTGGATTATGATGGTACTCTTTCTCCAATAGTAGATGACCCTGACTGTGCCCTGATGTCGGATGCTGTAAGAGTGATACACTCTTAATTTGGTTAAGATAAATTATATCATTTTCTACCCTTTGGACCCCTTAGGTTGATATCAGATTATATGTTTTCAGATGCGGTCTGCTGTGAGAAATGTTGGGAAGTACATCCCTACAGCCATCATTAGTGGCAGAAGCCGAGATAAGGTAGGTATCCAAATAAATCCTTATTTACGGACTCATGGAACTTTTTCATGTCATGTTAGCTATATGTATAGTGGTACAAGAAAGAGCCATTGACATTGAGCTTGATATTTTCTTATTTAGTCTAAATCACTCCACTTCGTCAGGTTTATGACTTGGTAGGGCTAACAGAACTCTATTACGCTGGTAGTCATGGGATGGACATTATGTGTCCACCTGGTCGCGAGGTGCCTGATGGCCATCCTATCTGTATTAAATCTACAGACGGACAAGTGAGATTTTAACTTCTGACCATCGGTTTTCTGTTAGTATCTTGTCTCAATGTTAGTATTGGTCTGAGTTCTTTTTTTTTGGATCTTACAGGGAAAGGAAGTAAATCTGTTCCAGCCCGCAAGAGAATTTTTACCTATGATTGATGAGGTTTGTGAGTGTTTCAAGGATTATTTATCTGCGTGGAGTAATGTTTGATCATGGATCACATGATTTTTCAGGTTTTTAAAACCCTTGTTGAGAACACTAAAGAAATAAAAGGTTCGAAGGTTGAGAATCACAAATTTTGTGCCTCAGTACATTACCGCAATGTAGATGAGAAGGTAATGATTGTTTGTTTCTTGTAATGATCGAGTTCTTATTTCATGAACTATTGATAGATTGCTTTACAAGTATTTATTCTCTACGTTTCAGAATTGGCAAACAATAGCACAAATTGTTCATGATATTCTGAAAAACTACCCTCGTTTGCGATTAAGTCATGGACGGAAGGTACCTTTGATTTGTTACTTGAATGCATTGACAACGTTTATAACTATCATATAATTCTCCTCCTTGTGCTATCTAATTGGTGTCATTATTCATTACGTCAGGTTTTAGAGGTCCGTCCTAAGATTGATTGGAACAAGGGGAAAGCAGTGGAATTTCTACTTGAATCTCTATATGAACAAAAACATGGTTAGTGTCTGGCTGTGTTAGTTATTTGATTCAATTTAGAGTGGTGATAATGTGAGAATAACTCAGGGGTAAGCATTAGTGAGGATGTGCTTCCTATCTACATAGGAGATGACAGGACCGATGAAGATGCCTTCAGAGTAAGCATGATTGCATTATAGGTTCAATCTTCCCCTGTATCAGTATGTGTGCATAGAGTTGGTTTATAGAAAGTTGTTACATGGTTGTAGGTGCTGCGAGAGGGCAACAGAGGTTACGGCATCCTGGTGTCTTCAGCCCCCAAAGAAACAGCTGCACATTACTCTCTGAAAGATCCCTCTGAGGTGAAAATCATCTACTTGCTTGTTGTTTTGGACCTGGTTGTGGTTTCTTCATAACTACACATCACTAATTTATGTTTTGTTTGTGTGCAGGTAATGGAATTTCTGGAGTGTATAGTGAGATGGAAGAAGCTAAATGAAGGTTGAGTGTCATTATACAACTAAACTGTGTGTGAGGCTGTAGAGATATATTCTTATAAGTTCAGCGTTTTTTGATAATAAGTCCCTAGTGTGTTGGAACTTCCACCATATTCAGTCTTTTCTTGTCTGGCTTTATGAGCCTTAAGTTAGCATGTTCTGAGAGGTCTTTTTCCCCATTTTGACTTCTAATTATGTTTTCCCGCCGGGTTGTACTTTCCATAATTGTAAGTATTTATATATCTTCAACATTTGTGGTAAAGAAATTATTGGTTAATTATGGGGGTGAATTTCTATAATAGCTTTGTATTTGGTTCCATAGCCTTCTTTCTTATTTATTTTGCTAGTTAGTAGGGAAAGTTCGACTTTATCCTTGGATAAAAGCATAACTTCGTAAGAAAAATAAAAGCGAAGGTATTGGTCCGTCTGAATGAGTGTTGAGTGTTAACTTTTGGTTGAGTTGGTCTTCTAATACATTGGTGGTAGTGAATATGGTGATAGAAAATTGAGTTCCAAAACATTTGGCCGGCAACTGACGGTCCTTGCAATGCAAGGAAAAGTTCTCCTCATAGTGGGTATCGCCGGACAAAACCATTTCCTCGGTCAAGCTTTCTTACTTGCTTCTTCGGTTCTGTTGTTTTATTAATCAACTCATTTATTTCCTTTGGGCTTCCATGATGGGCCGGCAGAAGCCCACTGGAGCGTAGTACTTGTGTACAGTAAGTAGCAGATAAATTCCATGAATGTATCCACAACCTGATCCAATAGTGTTTGACTGGAAACTTTCTATATATGTATGTATATATATCGAGATCCTTCCTCCGCCACTTCACTCTCTCACTATACCAAATCAAAATGTCACTCTCCTTGCAATCTCCGCCTTCTTCGGCTCTCTCTTCTTCCTCCTTCTTCCAGGTCCCTCTCTCTTTCAGCGATCATCACAATGCTCACTGAATCATATCGATCAATCTGCTAACCATGCCACTGATTGTTTCTCAATTCTGCAGGATGGGCGATTGAGGCACATAGCTCCGGTTAAGCCTTCTAATCTCTCCTTCTTTAGGTTCCATAAATCGTTTTCTCCGATCCGCTCTTCCTCTGTGGACACTGGTATTTCCTCTTTCCTCTCCTTATTCTCATGCCATCTCCACTTACTCCATTAATGCTTGACTTGATTCATGATTCTAGGTTTTACCTCCGAGTTGGAGGCTGTTTCCACCTTCAGCGAGATCGTCCCCGACACTGTCATTTTCGATGACTTCGAGAGGTACCTTCTTCCTCTCTTTTATTCTCGTTTTTATTTGACTCTACTCTTCCGATTCCTTTTCTGAACCAAACTGCAAAGTCAAATTGATCAATAATCATGACCAATTACAAGTGCGAAACCACATTTCATACTAATACTTTCCTTAATTACTCATCTGAAATGAATCGAGGAGGATATGGTTTGCTAACTAATTTGATTACTGATAGGTTTCCGCCAACTGCGGCTACTGTTAGCTCCTCGCTCCTCCTTGGTATATGTAGCCTTCCTGATACCATTTTTAGGGTGAGTGAGCTTCACTGATACATGTCTGGACTGGATAGCTAACTTTTATACTGGTCTTAGTTTTCTTTCTAATAAACAAACTTTCTTGGGTTTAGAATGCTGTGGAGATGGCTTTGGCTGATTCTGAGTGTTATGGGCTGGAAAACCCTGAATTGAGATTGTCCTGTTTCTCTAGCAAGGTTAGTTTTCTTTAATCCCTTTTATCATAGTGGATAAAAAACAAGTAATACTTGTTTGCAGTTGTGATTTGATCATATTGTTGATAATTAGTAATGTTAATATAGGCACTAGTCAATGTTGGTCGAGATTTGGCTGAGAAAGTTCCTGGCCGTGTTTCAACTGAGGTGGATGCTCGTCTGGCTTATGATACTCATGGCATTATCAAAAAGGTATTGGTTCTGTTTGATGGTCAGTTTTGCTGTTGTAATCACTGGTGAGAAGATGTGTTCCTGATACATATAATACGCGAACAAACAATTTTATGTGTCTGTTAGCCCACTGATTGAGGTTCCATTTTGCGAGAATGGTATTCATCAGCTACTCATAATTCATTTAAGTGAAATCTAATGGTTTATTTAATCCTGCAATTTTCTTCCTTCAAATATGGGATTGTTGTAAAAGGGTAAGACTGGGAAGGATTTTAAATACCTTCGTAGGATCATGTCTCTGTCCCCTTTTAATTATTTGATGGTTTATTTTGAAGTAACTCCATAAGCTTACATTTGTACATACAATTTGATGCCGGTAGATAATGAAAATATGCAGGTGCATGAACTGTTGAAATTATACAGTGACGTTGGCGTCCTTCCCGATCGTTTGTTGTTTAAGATACCTTCAACTTGGCAAGTGCGTATCTCAGTAATATATGCTTAAGTTTCTGTTAAGGAAATTTTCTGTATGGTCCATGAAAACTCTTGATACCTTTCTTTCCTTTGTGCATCATTGACATCCAGGGAATAGAGGCCTCAAGGTTGCTTGAGTCCGAAGGCATACAGACCCATTTGACTTTTGTATACAGGTCTGTATATCTTGTGTGTCATATAAATATGTAAGGGTTAATTGTCTAAAACTACCCTA
>JAYMTN010002917.1:0-10469 GCA_036897425.1 Erodium trifolium
ACGCCAGCTAACCGGCCAGCGTTGTGGGTTCTCTTAGACATGATGGATTTTCGGTTTCTTGTGTAAAGAACCGGATGTTTGGTTCTATCTGCGGTCCGTAGACTATGTTCTTGGTCTGTCCCCTCTACTGTCCTAAGCCATACAGATTCATATGAACATTATATATTTCAAGGCGGGAAGGTGGAAACATAGCCGTTATGATTTTAGTCTTGCTGGGAAGGCGGCACCTGTACAAATGGGTCACATCCCCGTTTAGAGGCAGACCCGTTAGGCCTTGGCTCGGTCAGGCCATCAGTACTATTTTTAAACTGGATCTGATAGTCAAAGTACTTGTAGAAAATGAACACTAAAATAATAAAGTCAACCACGAAGAAAACCAGTAATTTGAACTTATTGCCTACGAGGTTGCTGTCAAACGTTTGTAAGTTACAAGACAAGTCTGACCGGAAAAAGAAAACTCCTCCATGTTACATGCTACGTGGAGGCTGTTACTGAACTCCGCTCCATCTGGCCCAGTCAACGAACTGCATCCCGCCGTAGACATTATTGGCAAATCTAACCCCAACCGTAAAAGCCATTGCAGCAGGTGGAACTTTCTTTGCGAAAGGAGAAGCTTCCACCAAGCGTTCTAGCCCATTTACAATCTGGTACCGAGTATTTGAAGACACTGCCAGGAATACACCTGCAAGAGAAACTTCTTTAGTAAGTATTCTACTAAACAGGAAAAACACATGGGGAAAATACGGAATATATTAAACTTCCGATGTTAATTACAAGTAAATTAACTCGAAATCAACCAAGGCTTGCATATCCAGCTGGGCAAACACTTGAGTTTGGGTCTATGAGATCTGAGTTCAAGTCCTAGCAATGGTTTCTTGTATATATTTAATCTGTTTTGGGTTATACAATGGTTGCCTGTTAGTGTTAAGAGTTTATGTCTTGTTGGAGTCTGTCTGTTAGTATCCGATTATCCAGTCTGGAATGTCGTTACATGGTTTGTTCATAGTTAATATGTATGATATATAATACATACAATGTTTACTTAAAAAGACTCGAGTTTCGTATGATGTTGATGTGCTATGACGAGTTGAAGTAATGGAGAAAGGCATACCCCAAAGAGCTGCACTCTTGATCAGAGGTGGTACAGGTTTGTCCTCTTCTGATTTCTTTATGCTCCTGACACACAGAAACAAAGTACACATGATAGCTATGCTAGTAGTCATCTTAAGACAATAGCAAGCACATTGCCTTTGTGTATAAATTCAAATAAAAAGACGGTCAAACTGATATAGTAGCAATTTAAAATTCCACTTATCAGATTCCTTTCTTCTAGTGCTGAATATACTACAGATACTCGCTCCAACCCACAATGAGCAAAACTATGGTCTGACTCCTCATATCCTCCTACCTTGTGCTAACAAACTAATGACAAGGAGATGATTGATGTTTCATGCGTAATTAATTACCGAAGGATCATTTTGGGACGGGATAATAATAGCTAAGATGTGAATGCATTGAACTAAGTCCTCATACAACAAGAACATCAGATCATGACGGAGCAATTGTTTGGTCTACAATAGATAGGGATTATGCAACACGAGAAAAATGAAAAGGTTGACAAAATAAGTCATGGAGAACTCTTCATATAAATGGTTAAAAAAACTCAAGTTGAATCAGGAGAGTGTGACAAGCAGATATACAAAAAACCTGGATACCTTACCGTTTGGCAGTCATGATCAAGTTTGCTATTCCTTGGCCTATAATACCACATGCAAACCCAACTGCTCCATACATGATACCCTGGAAACAGATTGGGGACCCAAAAGTAGTTCACAGAAAAAGTCAATATACCATTGCAAATATATCAACTTTACTCAATTAAGTTCATGTTACCTTATAGAAGTATGTACCAATCCTCTGTTGCACAGAAAATCTACACCCTGGTCTTTCAGCCTCGAACACACTGCATAAGAGGAACAACATTCAGGGTTGTAACAAAGTCTTTATTAACACCAACTTCAGATACTAATCTGAATTCTTAAGACAGAGAGGCGCATTGTAATAGCTACCTGCTAGGAAGAGCATTGTAAGCATGTGTCATGCGTCCGACGAACCCCTTGGATAGAGATGATGGTTGCCCAATACGGGCATATGGTGCCAACATGCCCACTAAAGCAACATTAACCACCACCCCGACCAAAAGATCTGCTACATACAACTCAAATTCAGCCCAGAAGTCTTTGCCTCGCTTTTGAACTTCAGCAAATGTTGCACAACAAGAATCAATAACAATCTGCATCAGGTTTGATCAATTAACAAAGATATGCAAACATGAAAATGAATTTGTTTCTACAGGTTTAAATGAAGATTGGCATTTATATATCATAAAAAAAATTGACAGACCTCGGTTCCAATCTTGAAAAGGAAGGATGGATCAGCCAACATGCGGTTGCGGAGCATAGACCATGATTTCATTGCAAAGCCCAAAGGCCAGATTGACCCCTACAAGAGTATCAAATATCTCAATTATAAAACTTAAGGAAATGTTCTAACTTTTAATGAGCTTTGTACCTGCAAATCCAAGTATCTAAGTAGAAGCAATTCTCGAATCCCCGCAGTCTTTGCAGCTTCCAACATATCCGGAGGAAGAGTGGCCCCTCGAGCCTCTGTCTCTTTCATCACCTCATCAAAATTCAAAATTGGCCCGAACTCCTCCTCCTCTTCTTTATCTTCTCCATCATCATCATCACCATCACCACCTCCATTACCATTTGGAAAGTCCCCATTGCCACCATGACCATCACTATCAGTTCCCATTTCATACCCAGTCTCTGCAACTCCAAGGTCCTTCATAACAACATCATCATCCGAATCGTCAGAATCTGATCCGAGGCCATAACTAGATTGCAGCTCAGCTGGCAGCTTTGGCTCCAACACATTCATGACCACAAGCCTCTGTCTGAAGCAATGCCTAACTCTAACACCCTTACACAAAAATGGCAAAGCCCCGACCTTGACAAGGCTCTCGAACCCATTCCTCCTCAGGGAAACCCCATTTCTCAAATTCACTACATTGGATACTCCAAAGATCGAAGCACAACCAGCCATTCCGGATTCAGACCAAACAAGTCGACAAATAAGCTGAGGGGTTTCGCTAGAAACCCTAACGAACAGCCCTAAACAATTAAGAAAAAAGAAAAGAACACAGAGTGATCAAAACCTCGAGATCACTCAACAATGAGCTCGGAACACTCAGATCACCCCATCAATCAATCTAAAAGGAGACTAGAAAAATTGCATACCTGTTCAAAAACACAACTACTGCCCAGCGTAATCCTCCACGCTCATGCGAAAATAAAAATATTTCTGAGAAAATGGAGGAAAGTAGCTCCGGAAACCGAAAATGATGAAAAAGGTTGCGACTTTAGGGTACCCAAATCTGTTTGGGTAGAAAGAAAATCCTGGTCAATGAGAGAAAATTTGTGTGAACGAATTACCGGAAAAAAAGTTACGAGCAAGTGAAAGCTTCAGAATCAGAAGTGTGGAGTGGACTGTGGAGAGAGTGACACAGAGACATTGTTGTCGTTTTCCTTTCTGGTCCTTGGATGGCACGTGGCTACTTTGCTATCTTGCGCATGGGACTCAACTTTACCAAATGGGTTTTATTGTGTCCCAATTTTGCAGAGCTTAAAACCCAGAGGCCATGGCAGTTCCTCTCTCCCACTGGTTCTATTTTTAGCCCTTCTGTGTAGTATTTGAAGCTGAGAAGTCTATGATTTCTGTGTTAGGTAAGGTTTTACACACTGATTCTGATTTGTTGTGGCTCAAGTTGAGAAATGTCACATTTTAATGGCATGAGAACAATTTGTTTAGGGGATTTGAGATTTTTGTTGTTTTATGCTATGCTCTTGTTTAGTTGAATGTTGTGTTCCCTACCTTCAAACAGTTGACCTCCATGGATGGCCAAAAAAGAAAAAAGGGGAGATTTTGATGGAGGTAAGTGCTTTCTCAGTTGCCAAACATCAATACCCCCATTTTTCTGAATGAGAGAGAGAGAGAGAGAGAGAGAGAGAGAGAGAGAGAGGGGGGGTTATATCTTTAAGATTGTGAATTAACATCAGAGAATTTGAAGAGTTGAATGTTGAAAAGAAAAGTTTGTTTTTGTTTCTCTATAGAATTTGATTCTGAATTTAATACTCTGATGAAGTTTTTTGTCCTGCTCCACATGGAAATGGGCTCTTTTGTTTTGTTTTCTTGCCAGCCAAACAGGAGTTCCCAAAAGCACAATCACAAACTAGTCTGCCAGATGACCAATTGGTTTCAAGATCTGAATTAACTGAAGCTTGGGACAGGTTTTACCTATACTCAAGATTGATTTTCTAGTTAAGTGAAGGTTCTTACAGAATTCTTGTATTTAGTTTCTAATCTATGACATTCAGATGTTACAGAAGTTTAGTTGACATGCATATATTGATACAGAAATGAACGTTCTTTCTTGAGTATGGACTTAAGATTTATCTTCACATTCTAGTAGGAATTGGACCACTGAATCCATAGTTGGCCTCTTGTTTCTATCTTCCTCCACACATGAAATCCCTATCTCAACCATCTTAGTTGCCTGAGTCCGACTAAACTGCATGTTTAACCTCGGATCAACCATCTCTTCAATCCTCAAATCTTCCCCTCTTTGAATCTTGCCTTTAACAATCTTCACAAACCTCATCAGCTCCACTTCTTGATCCCCACCATCCTCGACCACCCAGTTTGAAAGTCTAATCCCCTTCACCATCTCTAAAATCACAACCCCGTAGCTATACACGTCAACTTTCGCAGTGATGGGAAGATTCAAAGCCCATTCTGGAGCCATGTACCCTTTCGTCCCTCTGATTCTTGACAGCTCCGAGCTCGGGCTATCTCTCTGAGACAACTTAGCCAGTCCGAAATCTGCAATCTTGGGCTCGAAGTCCTCATCAAGAAGTATTTTTCGGGTTTCACGTCACAATGGAAAACCCATTCTAGACACTCATGGTGTAGGTAGGCCAATCCCTTAGCGACACCGAGTCCGATTTTGAATCTTTCTTTCCAACCAAGAAAATCTGATGAAAACAAGTGTTTGTCTAAAGACTGGTTTTTTATATGCTCATAGACAAGGAGCTTATGCTTACCTTGATAGCAAAAACCCCACATTCTCACTAGGTTCATGTGGTTCATTTTTCCTATTGTGCTCACTTCTGCCCAAAACCCTTCTTCGCCTTGATAAACATCTCCCAATTTCTTCACAGCAACGTCACTCCCATCTGGCAATCTACCCTTATATACAGCACCAAATGCTCCTCTCCCAAGCTCCTCCTTGAAGTTCTTCGTCGTCCTCTTGAGTTCACCATAGGTAAGTCTTCTGAATTGACTGGATATTACATGATACCCGTCTTCCAAGCCCGGGAAGCCTTGCTTCCTGAAAAGAAACCACCAACCCGCTACCCCGAAGAGAATTTCAACTCCACCAATGGCAAGAGCAAACCAGTAGAAATAAGCCCATTTCATGGTTTTGTTATGAGTGTCATACATGGAAGGAGAGCCTAGCATAACTTGAGCTTCACTAGACCCACATGTTGGGTTTGAGCCATTGAAAGTGTCTTGCTGAGATGCTTCCACACCCTTAGGCAGTTTCAAGTATGTACTGCCTTCAAAACTTGGAGACATGTAGCCATTGAAAAGTGCACTTTTAGCAAAGCACAGCCCTTTCCCGGTCAGTCTGTAGCCAAATCCTTCACAACGACAATCATCCAAGCAGATTCTTTTGCAGGCATCGAAAGATATTGCTTGGCTGAAATTCAGATCAAAGCCGTAGAAATCAGAACTCTGAATCTCTACGAACTTTACTTCCCCAGAACAAGTTCTTTTGAACTTAGGCTTGCTACCTTTGCTCCAATCAGCTGGATCATTGACCTCGTACCCATCTGGGCAAGAGCACTTGGGTTCAGGTGTGTAAACACATAACCCGTTTCTCCCACAAACCCCGTGGACTCTACACTTCTCAGGAACTGCCTCCCACGATACAATCCATAACCCCGTCGAGTCATTGAGGCTGTAGAGTCTGAGGTTTCCATCATGATCCATTGTAAGCCTTCTTCTGACAGCCTCAGAGTTCATGTCCGAAGCATTGAATTGTAACCTGTCACTCGATGCAAAACTACCCGAATCATCCAAAACAGCAACTCTACTACTGTTATAGTTTGTTCTTCCATTTGCATACACATCCCAATCAGGATCAGGCCAATAAATGCTCGAAATTTCAGGCCCATCATAGATCAGTTTCAACACATTATCGCTATCAAAATAGAAAGTATAGTAGCGAGAAAAGAACAACCCTCTTCTTAACTTAGACACGAGTCTCGTGCTCTTGGTGAAGAGTTGATTAGGAAGAAGAGTATCTGTAGGAAAATCAAAACTTTGCCATAGAATGTTACCATGATTGTTTTTCAGAACAAGGTTTCCGGAGTTGAGAACCTCCGCTCTATCAACAGCTGTGGAGGTGATGTTGGTCTGCCAAATGGTTGAGCCATCCGAGTCTGTGAGGACCATGATGCCCTCTCGGCGAAGAGAGACTCTGGAGCCTCTGCTGCTGACAGGCCTTCCTCTGTTGGCCATCCAAACAACGGTTCTGTCCTTGGAATTTGTGAACCAAATCGAAAACCAGTAAGCATTTTCTCCCAGGCTGTAGAAGCCACAACTGAAGACTTTATCTGGAGACGTTAACAGATCTGAAGCATCATCAACTGATAGAGAAGACCCTCTGCGCAGCAAATTCTGGGTTCTTGTAGGTGGAATCAAAATGGATAGTAGCAGACAAAGAATCAGAATCTGAAAGTTGCAAAGCTTTTGGAGGGGGGTGTGCCATTGTTTCATGAATACAATACTTGGTAAGTTTCAGTTCTGAAATTCCTTTTGAATTGTATACTCAAGTTTACTTGTACTCTCAAGTCTTCATCTCTATATTGGGACTTTGAATAAGTCAATGAACCTAAAGCTTGATATGGGCCTGATTGATTTGTTTTTATTTTTCATTTTTAGGATGACCCAATCTATAATAAAATAGTGTCTACACATCTTTTGTGATATTGTCAACTTGTGAAAAAAGAAAAAAAAATAAGAGTAGTAAGCTATTGAGTCTTTTGTATGTAGAGGGCCACCAGGTTGGCTTAGTGCAAGGAAGTAGAGTGCCATTGTAATCAATTTGACTCTTCAAATCTTTCCAAACAAGAAAAAGAAGATTTTTATGGAGTTTGGTGATTTTGATGTTTTACATTGTGAAGTTGATGAATTTAATGTTTGAGTTGCTTTTTTGTGATCTCACTTTA
Organism: Erodium trifolium; assembly: GCA_036897425.1. Lineage (NCBI taxonomy): Eukaryota > Viridiplantae > Streptophyta > Magnoliopsida > Geraniales > Geraniaceae > Erodium > Erodium trifolium. Next base: position 7,359 of record JAYMTN010002917.1, read on the forward strand.
TGTTCCGAGGATTTACATCACAGTCCAAGCACTCTCTTCGTGCAGGTAGAATCTAACCTAAAGGCTAAATCTCATGTTGATGAGGGAAGTCTTTTGATATTTACCAAGTGATCGTAATCAGAACACTAACACGGCACGATCCATCAACTTTACATGAAGCTGCATGAATAATCCAAACCCCAGTTGACTTTTCTAAGAACATCCTCCATCACCGTGACCATTATTAGCCAACGTCCGGTGACCGTTAGATTCTGCTATAGGCCAATAAAAAGCTAACAAGTGGCACCAGATTTCAGGAAAAAATATCGTGGGTAGGGAACATCAAAATCCGAAGAATATTAGTTTCTTTGTAAATACTGCACACTCCACTTATACACCTTCAATTGTATTTCTCTCATATTCAATGATCTTTCAACTTCTTTCATAAGTTATCCTGAAACTATGTCTAGACAAATTCCTTTACTGTGTTTTTGGGTGTATTGCCGAGCTCATATTTGGTTCCTTCCTACTTGTCTGTTGGTGACAGGTTCAAGGTTGGCATATGTGGTTCCCCCCTTTTGAGTCGACCTTTGGTGCTGGTCGGGGTTGGGTGCTCCCCGTGAGGGCTGAGCAGTGTTCGGTAATCGCTCTTGGATTCAAGTGAGTGGTTGAGCTCTCTCGGCGATGATGGTGGCTGTTAATATTCGGTGGTGGCACATATTGTTGAGGTTTGAGAAGTCGGCTTCTATTTGGCTAGCTTCGGTTTCGTTGCTTAAAGGTTTTTTGTGTTTCATGGTATTGGGTTTATAGTCCTTTGTAGTTTCTTTTGTGCTTCTTGTTTTAGTATTTTGGTTGTTGGGCCTTGTTTCGGTTGTCTGTTTGAGGTTCCATTGTTTGGAATGCTCCTTCTTCTTGTGTTTGGTTTTGTTTCTTGGTTTGTGTTGTGCTCTTACAGTTGGTTGCGTTCTTTAGATTTTCGTGGTTTGTAGGTAGACCTTCTTGTACTCTTCGTTCTCCTCATGAGAGGTTTTAATTTAAATTTGCTTTGCCGATAAAAAGCTATAATTTTGAAATAATTTCTAACGAATACAACTAAGTGCCAAGATTAATATTTGTGGAAAAAAAATCAATTTGTCCCTATGCGTGTGAATTTAGGGTTCCCTCTGAAGGATAATGTCGTCGTCGGCAGCCTCACCATGGGTGTCTCGTCTCTGGGAGCATAAACCAATGGTATGGGGTCGTGGTGATTTATGTATCATGGCAGTCGGTTTTCGTCTTCAAAGTCCGTTTCATCGGCTTCGAGAAGCTTGTTCTGTCTGCTCTGGTCTGTTTTCCGTTGCTGTGTGGGATAGCCTCCGGAGTATTTCGCTGCTAGTAAGCCGTGTATTACCTCGTCTTCGGAAACTCGAACCTAAGGTATGGTTGAGTATTGATTCATATCCTCGGTCCCCTATTCTCTCTGTTTTGTCTCGTTTTACACTACGAATCATCCTTGATCATTGCTTCTCCGGCCGTAAATTATCAATTCATGACTAGAGCAGATCGATAAGAGATGGCCGAGAACACTTATTCTGCAATTTTATACGAATGCATATATGTTGGAGATGAGACCACCCATCCTCGAGTATTGTCTATAGTGTGTAAAATTGAGAGGTCACCTATAGAGACCACCCATCTGTTGCATAGGGCTTCACCTGTTTGTCCTTCTGGTACTCTAGGATAGAGGTATCATACCTCGGGGTACCACGTAGCTCCAGCTCATACTCCCGAGCGACATGGTCGATCCTCCCACAGTTGAAGCAGAAGGTTGGGAGATGAAACTTTAGTGACCCTACCACTAGAGAGTTGGCTGGTCACCAACTTTTTTCAACTGAGACCCACCTTCCCGGTCTGGGTGTTGGCCCAAGGTCCTGTATCCTTAGATGCAGTGCTCGAGGAAACACATAGGCTTCGTCCTCGAGACGAGGCCCCTTAGATAAAGTGCTTGGGGATAAAGACCCGAAGCCCGGTGGTGTCGACGGTGATATCTCCTCCCAGTCCGTAGCATAGGGCTGCACCTGCTTGTCCTTCTGGTATTCTAGGATAGAGGTATCATACCTCGGGGTACCCCGTAGCTCCAGCTCACACTCCCGAGCGACATGATCGATCCCCCCACAATTGAAGCAGAAGGTTGGGAGCTTCGTATATGTGAGTTTGGCCCTCATGGGATCTAGGAAATCCTTGAAACGCAGTAGAAGTCCCCCGCCGGAGAAGGCGTTCACGAGATGCCAGTAGCACACCCTTACAACACCTCCCCAGCACATCCCTCATTGATCGTAGGGACCTCCGCACAAGCTCCCAATGTATCACCGATCGTTTCTCCTATCGCTTTCCTCCGCACCAAGGGCGAAAGACCCCGAGCGTGGACCTACAATTGTAGTCGGTCTAACACAAAAAACTTTTGGGCCCAGGGATCCATATCTCCAAGCAAGAGGGGGCGCCCGTCGAAACACTAGGGGTCATTACCCCGGACCTAGGACCGAGCCTCTATCGACTTGAAGTAGAAGCCAAAGATACCCAAACCGATATCTTTCATGACCAGGCCCTCCGCAGATCGCCCCCATGTAGTGGTGATGATGCGGAGGAGGACGTCCTTCCGGGGAGACCTTGGTCCCCATAGCTTGCCTACCAACCCGAGCTGTTGGCGACCAAGGACAGATGAGTTGACCCGAGAGTATGGGACAAGACCTCCACTTCTTCATACTACTCGAGAGAATAAGACGAGAGGCTTTCTTGAAGACACGCTATGGAGGCAAGCAGATCCGGCGAAGCCAATGCCGTAGGCGATGGGGTACCCTTCGAGGGTTGAGCCACCTTCCGGCCACAGACCATTCCAGCTGGGACAGTGAGGAGAGAGGGGATGAGTAGAATCCTATTCGCGTTAGGAAGCGAACGACCTACGCCCAACGCTTCTAAGGACGACCTTGGGGAATCGTCGATTGGAGCTGTCCCACGCGCATAGTCCCATTACATAGGAGGGATGGGAGGAGACTTGACCTCGACATGAGGAATAAGAGAGGACACGACCGTAAGCGGCGGAGGGAGAACCAATGGGGGGTTTCTTGCAGACGAAGCAACGACCTTGGCTTTCAC
>JAYMTN010002918.1:0-10468 GCA_036897425.1 Erodium trifolium
AACTACAATGTGCAGTCTACGTATACATCTTGAATATAAAAATTTAATCCAACTAAAAGAGCACGATTGTGTGTATTTCTAAAACATCTAAGAATAAGAGTTTAGTGTGTCCATATAACTGACAGTATCAACATTAGTTTTCTCAACATCTTAGTCATATAATCATATAAATGACAATAATACGTTCTTTTCAGTCTTGGAGTTTATTGTTCACAAGTAGAGAGACCATCTCAAGATATATAGTTTGTTCAATCCTACGCATCTTCTGTATTATTTTGTCGGAGTTATTCATGTTGTGCTTCTAATTTGCCATTGCTTTCAGATCATTTGTTTCTTTAAATTTACGACGAGTTCTCCCCTAATGTACGATAAGTTCTCACACCAAACACCGCGCAACGCGCGATGCACCCACCTAGTGTGTAATAGGGCATATGTTATTGTGTAAGCATCGTACGCTATGTTTAATAATTATGTATTGTTTTATTGGATTCATTTAATTCTAATGTACATATTTGCTATTATTGGACGTTGCAGTAATTGAATTACAATTTTTATAAGTAAGTTCATTTCTGGTTCATAAAAACTGTTTTATTGCATCATTTAATAAAGGGTAAAAATCATGCGGATACCCTAAAAATATTTGGTTTTCATCCGGGTACCCTGACCAAATTTTGTGACACATCAGTACCCAAACGAAACTTTTTGTTTCAACTTATTACCCGCCGTTAGTTTCTGTCTATTTTCCATCCAGTAGAAGATGCATCAACTTTTTGTTTCATAATCCGATAATTCTCAAATTCCAACTTAGTACCTATAATTATTGTTTTCATAAACAAAACAATAATTATCCGGCCAGTAGAAGAATCCCTATAGTAATCAACACAATGTTGATGCACTGGCTCTTGACTACTCAAATTCCAATACATGGGCATGGAAATTGGGTTTGTTGGTAGCGGAGTCAGTCATTCCCCAACCTTATGGGCTCCCCATGTCCCACCAACCAAATCCCCTACGTGTCTCACAATCTGCACACCCTTACACTGTTTGGCCTACCAATTCCGTCCTTCTCCCTGCCCCGGGTATATTTCTGTTGTACTATTCCCTATATAAATGCCCGCTCAATATCTTTAAACAGTATTCGTGTTTCGCCGCCTATGACTCCCACCTTAACTGTACCAAATTCGTAATTTTCCCGTTCCCATAGACTTTAGCATCGACCGTACCGTCTGTACTTCGATTAGTTGGAATTCCTTTCCTAATCCATATACCAAACATTACGCATTACGCGGTATCCCCACCGTTTATATGAAAAAAAAGGGCTTAATTTTGAAAGTATTTTTCTTTACTCATAAGAATATCTGGCATAACAAATGCACTATTGATGGGTGTTTGAAAAATCACTAAAGTAAACTTATAAAAATCTTAGTAGAACAAATGTTTTTTTAAAAATTAAATGTATAAAAGTGATATAGAGATATGCCATATTCCAAAACCAGCGCTTCACATTCAAAATTCTCATTCCCATTGACGACCCTTCACCGATCAAAAAAGCCAATCCAGTTTCATCTCTCTATTTAAATTCTCTATGCCCAATCTCATCCCCATCATCACATCCTCTGTTCCTTCTTCTCCGTCTCTCAAAGCTCACTGCTCCATTGCTTGTTGTTCATGTTCATGGAGTCCCAGAACCAGCAAGACCCACATGCCCAATCCACCGATCCTCAAAACCCAGAACCCCAAAACACCTTCGCATCAAGAATCATCCGCAAAATCGGATCCAATCTCCATTTCCACTCGAAATGGGGCGAGCTCAACGGGGCAATGGGCGATTTGGGGACATACATCCCCATAGTCCTGGCCCTGACCCTGGCCAAGGACCTCAACCTCGGCACAACCTTGATCTTCACAGGCTTGTACAACGTCGTCACCGGCGCCATCTACGGCGTCCCCATGCCGGTCCAGCCCATGAAGTCAATTGCAGCCGTCGCGATCTCCAGCGGGTCCGATTTCGGCATCCCGGAGATCATGGCCGCCGGGATCTGCACCGGCGCCGTTTTGCTCGTTCTGGGCGTCACCGGATTGATGCAGGTCGCGTACAAGCTCATTCCCCTCTCTGTGGTCCGAGGGATCCAATTGTCCCAAGGCCTGTCCTTTGCTATGTCCGCTGTTAAGTACATTAGGAATGTGCAGGACTTTTCCAAGTCCAGCAAGTCCGTTGGTGAGAGGCAATGGCTTGGCTTGGATGGTCTCGTTCTGGCTCTTGCTTGTGCTTGTTTCATCGCCTTCGTTAACGGGTCAGGGGACGAAAACAGGGAACAAGACTGTGATGTGATTGGAGAAGATAGTAGGACGAGATGGAGGAGGAGGTTGAGTAAGGTCATGGCCTCTCTTCCTTCGGCTTTCATGATCTTCTCATTGGGTACAATTCTAGCATTAGTTCGGGGGACCAAAGGGGGCAGAGTTGTCAAATTTGGTCCGTCCCAGATTGAGATCATCCGGATAAGTAAGCAAGCCTGGAAGGAAGGTTTCATGAGGGGCACAATCCCTCAATTGCCCTTATCAGTCCTTAACTCGGTCATTGCAGTGTGCAAGTTGTCCTCTGATCTTTTCCCGGGAAAGGACTTCTCGGCGTCTTCGGTTTCAGTAACCATTGGGCTGATGAACATGGTGGGGTGCTGGTTCGGGGCCATGCCCTGCTGCCACGGCGCGGGAGGGCTGGCCGGGCAGTACAGGTTCGGAGGGAGGAGCGGAGGGTGCGTGGCGCTGCTTGGCGCGGCCAAGTTGGTGTTGGGTTTGGTTCTGGGGAGCTCTTTGGTGATGGTTCTGAGGCAGTTCCCGGTCGGGGTGTTGGGGGTTCTCCTCCTCTTCGCGGGGCTCGAGCTGGCCATGGCCTGCAGGGACATGAGCTCCAAGGAGGAGTCCTTCGTCATGCTTCTCTGCACTGCTGTCTCGCTCGTCGGCTCCAGCGCCGCCCTTGGCTTCGCCTGCGGGATGGCCGTGCATTTGCTGCTCAGGCTCAGGCATTTGACTCACTGACCTCATAGGACTTGACATTGGTTTAGGCTAGTCTCCCTCAATTCTCTCGTGACCAATTCAGTATCAATAAAAAAGATTTCAGATCTTGGTGCAAATGCCTTACAATTTGCTAATAAAAAGGTTAATCGTCAAAATGTTACTCTTAAGTATTGTCTACGTATGAAATTATTACCTTTATGTATTTGTTTATGTTTTTTAAACTATATTTATCTTTTGATCATGGTTGTCTATTAGTTTTTTCAACGGAATTATTACCTTTATATATTGTTCACGTCCCTAATTTTCCATCTACTTTAACAGAATATTCTAAAATTTGATGTATTTTTACGGAATATTCCAAAACTAGTAAGTAAACGACTGTGATCAAGATATATAGTAGTTTAAAAGACGGATCAATAAAAAAGACTCCCACTAAAAGAAGGGAGAGAGAACACCGCCAAACCATGGTCGTCATCGGGGGCGACTTTCTCGTTTACAATTTTCTCTTTGTCTCTTCCTTTCTCCTCTCCTGCTCCTATGGAGTTTATTCATTATGTCTACCGATCTAGGGTCGGCAGGGTCGTGTATTAGCGGTCTCTCTGTGTCATGTTTGGGCTACTATGGCTAGCATTGTTGGGAATTGATCTGCCAATGATCTCCGGTGTTCAAAGTAATTTGGCTCAACTAAAGGCATCAGCGAAGCATGATCTCGCGGAACAAGCTCCATTCTCCGCTCCACATCTAAACCAAGTTCCATTATAGGGAGGGGCATCTCAAACGATCCAGGTGACTCAAGACGACGGGCCGAATATACTAGAATATCTCACTACGCAAGTTACGGGTTTCTAGCATCGCAAGCTTTCTAGTTTTTTGTGTTTATTTGTTGTCTTTATTGTCTACGATGCAAAGTAGATTCATTCTATAAGTCTAGAGCACCGGTACACCTGTGTTTTTGTGGAGTCCCGGACTATAATTTGGAATCTAAGGTTCCTGACTCTCCTTAGTCTATGCAAGGATTGTAATGACACAGTTTGAATTTTAAATAAAATCTTCCCTCTCTATTTCAACAAAAAAAAAATTGACAATACGGAAATACAATACATAAGAGTAACTTTAGCAACTAACTCAAAATAAGACATCCTACACGGATGATTTTGTATCACTTTTTGGGTAACTGGACAACATATACAAAAGTTCTGATTTCTTACAAGAACCAGATGTACAAAATTTGATTCGATGCTACAAATGTACGAGGAACACCATGGATTTTTTTTGTGGTCTTGTATCTACCCGAATGGATTTCCGCTGCCAGTTGACTTCGGATTCACCATTAAAGAAGCAAACGGATCAGCTTCACCAATGCCACTGATTCCTTGTGGTCTGCAAGAAAAAAGAAACAGGGCATGAACTTTCATCTCCTCTCTGTTTTCTACCATATTTTCTCGTTAGCCAAACAAGAATTTGAGACTTTACGCAAAAGAATTTGAAGGTGGAGTCATCACGGGAGGATAAGACTTTGCGGTCGGATCCATGGAAGGAAACTACACAATGAATGTCAAATGCCAAGTTAATCTCGAATCGAGTTTGCAAATTTAGCAAAATGCACACAAATATTTACTTGAGGGGGTTGGGATTCGGGCGCTTCATCGTCAATGTCAAATGGATTGATAGATCTTGCTGAATTTGGCTGCCAACGAGGGAAAAAACAAAACATCCTTAAAAGACCGGTACGATGTAGCTACGATGAAGAAGTAAGAAACTTATGGTACCTGTGGATTCTGATAAAAAGGCGAGTTGTATCCCATGCCATGAACAGGCCCTACTTGCCAGTTCGGGGCTGGCTCAGGGAAGTTTGCGAACAGATCCTACGTTAAGGATTTCCAATGGTTAGTGCACAACAATGTGGAAGGGAAACAATGTAACGAGTTCGAGCAGTGTATACATACCACTGGAAGCTCGGTTCTTGCGCTAGCCTTCACTTGAGAGGGAAGTTCTTGTTCAGTAAAACCACTCGAAGGAGCTGCTGCATCGGGCGCAAGTGATAAAGTCTGATGCTGAAGATATGCAACAAAGTATTACATCTTTTTGGTTGAATCAGGCTTTAACATGATATCATAAATCGTTTGTGCAGGTAATTCTGCCTAGAGGCATGGTGTCCCCCTTATATGTCTCAATGCATACCCCTTAGCTTGAGCTTTTGAGTTGCGTCGGGCTTTAACATACATGGTCAGGTCAGCAGACTATACAAGCTCCGATGTCATGTTAAAACTCGACACAAATATCCCTAAATTCAGACGATGCACAACGAAACGAGCATAGCAACTCAAATCTTGTAAGGTGTAGATGAGATGTGTACCTGGTTTTGTGAAGGTAGAAATGATTCAGATGACTGAAGCTGGTCTGTGTTAGGCAATGGCAGCGAGACCGACGATGCAAGAGGCTGGTGGTGCACATTCACATTACTGGTTGTTGTGACCGATAACCCGAATAGCAAATCTTCCAAACTGTTCACATTTTGGATCGAAGAAGCCTTCTTCATCGTAGATACATTGTCGTTATGTTGAGCTGATCCACCATTTTCACCCTCAGGTTCCATGCTCAAATCAATCAAGTTTCCACCATTCCCTCCTTCTTCCTTCAGTTTTTGCTGAATCACAGTGACTTGGTATCAATAAGTATCATATCACAAGTATCATACACTGTGTAATCTAATAAAAAAAATGCCATGAACTTTCATTTTAGTTGCAATTCATGTAAATTGGGATTTTACCTGAAATTTTGAATTTTAAAAAACAATAAATAGACAACAAAAAATCCAAAAAAATTCGTTTCCCTTAATTTCTCTCTTTTTGGACCCACAAAAGGGAGATGAAAATTCTAGATTTTGTTTTGTGTTATACTTTCTATTTTCAAAATAGTGAAATCATTTTGAAACAAATTTACACAAAGTGCTATAAAAAAAAATAAGTTCATGACATTTTTCTAATTATCAAATACGGAGGCTGCAATCTACGAAAAGTGAATACCATAAGGTACATTTTTTGCAATTATCACATCTAATGACTAAAACACCTGATTCTGAGTTGAGCTACCAGCATCCTTCCCGTCTTGGGCCAACCGCACCACCACAGGGGAACGGGATGGGTGCGCGATTCTCTGACACTCGGGCGACCTAGGGGAAAACCCGGCAGCCTCATGGCGCCGGGCGCTTCCACTCCGAACCCTGTTGTCAACAATCTCAAAAAAGGCAGTGCTCCTCCTGCCGCCACCTCTCGAACGGTCCCTAGCCATGGAACTACTTCTTCTATCTTCAAACACGCTCCTGAAACCGCCTCTTCCGGCCGGACTAGACTTTTCCGGGGTACGCGGATCAAAATTGTTGTCGTACGTCGGGCTCCTACACTTTCCATTGTATGAAGCTGTTTTCCTCAGTTGATGCGCTTCCTCTTCACCCTACAAACAAAACGAATGTGTCACAAAAATGGTACATATAACATAACATAACCTGCATAAACCCTGAGCTTACCTGTTTAAGGCGCTGGACCTTCTGGTTGTCGCCAGAGAATCTCCGATCCATGTAGGCTTGCCTTATAAATTCCCTGAGTTTATGAAGATTACTGGAAAAAAACACCCGAACTAAAAGCTTAAGCTTATAGTTGAATTCTCTGTTATAATTTTATATTCTAACATTTACAAAACAAAGAACCTGCTATCGGGGACAGAATGTCGTTCTGGGTCGTATCCTCTGAAATAAATCTGTCTCGCTCGCTACGAAAATGAATCTCAAGTTAGCAGCAAACTATGAAAGTAGTAATGCAGAGTAGGCACACTCACTCACCCCATTTCCTGCAGCTTCGAGTGCAGCGACTTCTTCCGCGGTGAATCTAGCTATGGATACTGATTTCACTCGGTGTGTGAACTCCCGACTGGATTCAATTATTAAACGCGTAATCAGTACAATATCGAAAATGAAAATCGATATCATGAGCCGTGATACTTACTGTATTCCACTGCAATTTGTGCAGACGAATGTCAGGAAAGTTATGCAGACATATTGCGGTCCCTGCTTCAACAATGTCGCTTAGTTCATGTTCATCTGAAGATATCATAGTTATGTTTGAAGCATGATTCACACAAATGAATGAGCATACCAAGCTGTTGCAGTTGATGCATCGGCGGTTCTCGGGAAGTTTGAGCAGGGCACGAATGGCCCTCTCGATCCTCTCCTCTTCCTTCTTCTTGTAGCTTGCCATTTAGCTTCTTCTCTTACTCAGCTGCGATTGCAAGTTAAAACTTAAATCAACAACGACATGAAACTCCCAAAATGATCATATATTTATTAATCAACACAATTCAAATTACTTAATCCATTTGCAGCCAATTTGAACAAAACAAAATCGGAAAAGGATACAAAGTGAATTCTTGGTGGATCAAGAAATGGGAGCATTTGTTTTTAAACTTTAGGAACTCAGAAGTTGAAAGTTGTAATCCAAAGCAACCCCTGATAATCAAAATTTCATATATTTTCTCGGCAACCAAACATACCAGATTTGATACCTGTAGCCACGCATTTTCTCGGCAAACAGAAAGGGAAGAAAAGAAAAATCCCCTTTACCCTCCAAGAGCTGATGAGGCAACCAAAACAATTTTCGGTTAAATTTTCTCGAAAAATCTAAATGAAAAATGAGGCTAGAGAGAATTGACAAAACTGGAAAAAGAAGACAAGTATGGCGCGTGGTGCTTAAGGGAGAGGTCAAAACCGCGGGAATGTTGGCGCTACTAACGGTAACATGTCTGGTCACCATTTTCACTTTCTTTTTTGTTTCGCCAATACAAATTCAGCATCTCTTTTATTGGGACTTTTCACTACTAATTAAAAATAGAAGTGTTTAAAACTAGTTTAAGGATAATATTTTACAGGAGAAATTACACCTCATTATCTTGTATTTTGGGTTTTAATTATTTAATATTGTTATGTACTTATAATTGTATTAATTTATCCGGATAATCTTTTTCTATTTCACGAAGTTAAAAATATATATGGAATGACTAAATACCTTGCAAAAAAATTAAAGTTCAAAAAAATTATAAAACCTAGAAGAAAACGAATTATTTAAAAGGACAACTTTATCATTTTTTTTCTATCTTTTTCAATTAACAGAAAATAGATAATGAGTTGATACAACTTGAAATAAACAAAAAAGGTTTATAACAACGAACGAGTTCGGTCTTTAGAGTTTTTCTTTCTCTCCTTGCGTCGCTCTTCTTGTTCTTCTCCTCCCATGGCTCCCTTCCTGTCTGATCCCTTGTTGTTGTTGCCACTTGCCAACCACCAATCACATAGTGGATAGCGTTCCTGTTCCACCGCTGGTATCGACGTCCTACTATAGAGATCACCGAACTTGTGCGGGGGAGAAAACCTCACGTGGTCCATAAGGTTCTCTCCCCATCGCCGGCTCTGCCACCGCCTTCGCTGCCGTCTCCACCCCCTTCGCCGTATCCGCCTCCACCTCTTTCACCACCTCCGCTACCGCATCACCTCTTTCGATGCACCCCGCTGTCGCCTCTCTCTTCGACGCCTCCGACTCCAACCCATCGAAGGCATGACCCAGGATCCAACGATCAACTCGGAACGCATCCGAAGGAGTCCAACCCACGTCCACACTCCGTGCAGGATCAATGTTCTCAATCAATGGAACCCTACCCGTAGAGGTTGATCCACCACCATATGGATTTTTTTCGAACTGACCAATGGAGGAACAAAAGAGCAAGGTAGTAGCCAACCATCGCGGGTGACGGTTATGATGTTGCGTAGCCCCGCTGGTATCCTTCCCCTCCGGCTCAAATGGAGGAGCCTCGCTGGTATTCATCCCCTTCGAGGTCGAATGACTCTGGCACCCCTACTCACCGGATGGAGGAGCCCCGCTGGTACTTCTCTCCCCAGGGGTCGGATGGATTCGACACCCCCGCCCAAGACAGTCTGGACTACACGGACGATGCTGAGGAAGTTGGTCCCGATGGCGCAGTAACGAGGCACAGTGAGCTGCCTCGCAGGTCACCATGAGCCACCAAGGGAAAGTCGGGGTGTCTATGAGGAGCCACACCCCGGCCTCTGTGGAACAATTACCTTCTGGTCCCCACCTCCTCATTTCCCTAACATACTCCCTATCGTCTATTACGACATAACAGGATCGTTCAAGTCGAGACGGGGAAAGCCTCATAGATCCACAACACTAAGCACAGTTCGAATAAGGAAATACCCTCTAGCATCTCCCTGGGTACCACCAAGCATTTAGTTATAGGATCAGTGTTTCGGCCGTCACCGAAACTATAACACGTCCTATTAGTTTATTTCCACTTTTGTACGGTCTTTGTGAGCATTCTATTTCTATATCAATAAAAGATCATCCGTATGCTAAAAAAAATTTATCCGAGGGAATTGGTACAATTTTAAGTACATAACAATAAATTAATTAATAACTCAAAATACAGGGCAATGAAATATAATTTCTTATATTTTATACAAACGTAAGTAAAGCTACAGGCAAGGAGCGGTGGATATCTTGATGAACGCAGTCGTGTTAAAAACTTGATAGGCAAAGTTTTGTGGCCCTGGAGGTCTTCCCGAGTGGAAATTAACGGTAAAGTTTTGACGCCCTTGGGCCCAAACTAGGCCCGTCTTGGCAATCCTTGATCCCAAGGGTTGATAATAATACAAGTGCAACCTGCAGGGAGTTGATGCAGTGATCAGCATCAAATACAATGTGCACAGCTAACACATACTATCAACTATAGCAGCACCATGGAGCAGGGCATGGATGGTGCCAATGGGTGAAATCTGAGTTATGTGTAGATTGCTAAGGCAATATCTTAACTCTTACCTTGTTCAAAACCAGCGTGAATTTATCCAAGATCAGGATGTGCAGCCCTGGATGATGCGTATTGAGGAGGCCCTGAGATCTCGGGATGAAGACTTGGTTGAGTTGCAGCCATGGCAACCTGCTCCCACATGAACTGCAGACAAAGAGGCAATATATTTCATTCAGAAATGAGAAGAATAATCGAGTCTCCAAACCATCAAAACCAAGCAATTTCACATGTTCTTGGAGCAAATTAAAGAAACGAATACACTAGGACAGCAGAATGTACCTTCCCAGGAAATCAATAGAGAGTTAGAATCAGCTTCCAACTTTTTCAGGAACAGACACAGAAAAGTTTAGACCCAAACACATAAAATACGTGTCCTTTATCTAGCAAGCATCTGTTAGTTCAGCTCGGGAGGCAAGGGCTGAAGCAGCCCGTTATTAGACAAATCTTCGAGGCCCTTTATGTCTTGCTGCAACCGGCCCACGTGTAGAATAGCATGATCAAGAACCAAAGGATCATCTGGCGGGTTCTGTAAAAGGCTCAGCAAGGCCTGACGGTAAACTTGGGCCCCCAATAAGGGCCTAGC
>JAYMTN010002919.1:0-10468 GCA_036897425.1 Erodium trifolium
CCTGAAACAGTGGAAGATGCATTGGATTGGATCAAAGACATGGGGTGGAAGGAGGGCACTATTGAATCTGATTGCCTCTACTTGGTTCAAACTATCAATGCTTCCACAGAACTGATATCGCCCACAAGTATGCTCATTATAGAGAGTAGATGGAAGTTGATGGAGCATCCGGCTTTCAAAGTGGAGTTTGCCCGTAGAGGGGCGAATACTGCAGCTCATATCCTAGCCAGACATACTATACACTGGTTTAATATTGATTGGCGAGTTACGCCCATTCCTGAGGTTTTATTAGATGTACTAAACAGCGATTTACAATAATCTAATAAAATCTTTACTTTTAAAAAAAAATCTGGATATAACCAAAAAATGTATGAGATTGTACAACAACCCGATCAGTGATTAAATCCTCGGTAAACATATGTAATTGACTCAATAATATTGGCCAAATAAAACCTACGTATACTTTCGTTGAACCAAGAGTATCTATCAGCCACCCCTAATCCACGAAGATGCTGCTTAATTAATAAATTAAATCATTAACGAAAAAACATTAATTCTTCAACCCACCAATGAACGGAAACCCTGACGTCGGCAGCCACATGTTCCCCTGAATGAAATTATTAACGGTATACTTCTGCGCTTCCTGCTTGCTGATCGTACGGACGCCGTTCTTAAACGTTTTGGTCCTCGCTCCGGTGCCGGCGCCGGGCCCCTTGTTGGCGTACTCGGCGAAGACGACCTTACCGTCCTGTCCCCTGGTGTCGCTCCACACCGTCCACCCCTCCGGATTGATGTGGTCGCCGAGCGTGGACTCCATCACCACCACGCGCGCGTACTCGCCCCAGGGCCGGCCCAGGTAGGTCTTGAACTTGTCGGTGACCGGGGCCAGGTTCATGTCGGGCACCAGCTGGCAGTTGTGGATGGCGAACCCCGTGGGCTCGTTCGCGTCGGAGCGTTTCTGGGCCGTGACGAGGTTGAACTGCCCGTCGTTGCCCTTCCGGGCGATGATCTTGCAGTTCTGCATGACGGCCGCGGAGTCGCCGAAGATGAAGTCGACCGTGCCGGAGATGACGCAGTTGCGGAAGAACTGGCGGTGGGCGTGGAGGGAGAGCGTGTCCTGGAAACCGTCCATGCGGCACTTGAAGAAGGCCGCCATGTCGGATTGTATGTGTAGCGCCACCGCCTGGTGCCCTGACGGCCCGGCGGTGTTCTGGAACCCCATGCTTGTGCATAGGAACCCGTCTCCTCGAGCAGCTGCACGGAATTATAAGATTATTTTTATAAGAAACAATTGTTAAAGACAACCTAATTTAATCTCTTTAGAATTTCGTGATATAATCAACCGTCCATCTAATTCGAGATAGACTCTTAAACCCGTTGGTATTAAAATTTCAATACCAACGAATACAAAAACATCGGTATTGAACCGTGTTTATTTCCTTTGATCGACCGGGTTAGTAAACATCGGTCTTCGAGATAGACTTTGTAAACGTTAGAAATATTTATTTCTGATTTGATCTTACGCTGAGACCGCTACATTTTATTTTTATAGTGACTTTATTCGGATCAGATTAAATTTTCAATATATTTAGAATTTCGTGATATAACCAGCTGTCCATCTAATTGAGATAAACTCTTAAACCCGTTTAAACGGTATTGAAAGTTTCAATACCAACGAATGCATAATCATCGGTATTGAAACTTTCAATATTGTGTTTTCTTTTTCGTCGATTAGGTTAGTTTATGGTGAAGTGAAAAAATAGAACATTTTGTTGTACTTACAGAAAGTGGAACTCTTGTAAGTGGAGAAACCCGCCCCGAAATTGTGGTTTCCGGTGACGATAGTCTTCCTGGATCCGTCACCGTACATGAAAATATTGTTCTGCTCCACCGTAACATACTCCTTGTACACTCCGGCCTTGACGTAAATAATGTACCTGTTGGGGTTATTTTTGGGGACGGTCTTAAGAGCGTCATTAATACTCTTAAAATCCCCGCTCCCGTCCTGCGCCACCACCGTATCCGGCTTCACACCGCCGGGGGCCGCCAGCAGCTTCCTGTCGGAACCGGTGAGCCACCTCGGGTAGCCATCCCTGTCCACCTCACCCATGAGGCGCCGGCCCGTCTTTGCCTCGATCTTGAGGTCGAAGGCCTGGGTGAGGATCTTGTTGAGCTCGGTGACGATGGCGAGGGCGTTGCTGGTGAGCTGCGTGACGTTGACGACGCCGTTGCTGATGGAGCTCTTGAACTGGGTCTCCTCGACGCCGTCGGTGCAGGTCTCGGAGTAGGAGAGGATGGCGCTGAGCCAGTTGCGGATGTCCTCGGCCCGGTCCTGGATCGTGGCCATCTCGTGGGTCCCGACCATGGAGTAGGAGGACTGCACCTCCTGCACCGCGTACGTGAACAGGTCCCGGCAGTCCTCGACGGTCATCTTGACTTTGGGGTCCGACGACTTGTCGACGAGGGACTTGGAGAGCTCGAAGGAGTGCGAGATGGCGTTGCTGGCGGCCTCCAGCGCCGCCTTGAGGAACTCCTTGGGGTCGGAGGAGTTGCTCACGCTCTTTATGCTGTTCTCGCATGCCTCCTTGTATTGGGTGTTGGCGCATATCGACATGAACGCCGTGTCTTTTTTCTCCGATGAAATGTGGAACTTCTCCGACGTTGACTTCAGGTTCCGGTGGATTACCACCGCCGAACCCATCAACGCCGCCACTACTATAACCATTTTTAATCCTAATATCACGTATTTGCCTGCCATTTTTTTACACAAATTTATTGTTTTGTTTTCCTACGGGTATATCTCCTTCTCCGATCCCCTTATATGTGGCTCGGTTTTTGGTGGAGGGAAAGAGATCGGAGTGTTTATTTATTTACTAGGTTTTTTAGGGCGATAAGGAAGTGATTGAGAGGGTGTTTCTCTGTGAAGAAAGGTATCGTGTGTGATGATATATATATGAGCTATAGTGGCTCCTAAATTGGCTTCAGTTATGTCCTCTTGTACGGTAGGGTTGACCTTTTTTTAAGGATTCTCTTCCCGTTATTTGAGTTGACCTTCGTTTTATTTAGGAAAATTACTATTTTTGTAGTCGCGGCTTTCTTTGAGCATCTAAGACAACAAAAAAATGAACTTACTTGGACTTGTTTTCTAAGATGTGATGACTCTATTCAAGATATTCACTTGTTTTTCTATTTGTTATGTCTCATAATTACATGTTAATAACTCTTGTCACATGGTGAGAGACCACATATTGAGCTTCCACTACCTCATGTAGCTAGAAAGTCGAATGAACTAATTTCTCTAATCTATAAACGTGTATAAACGGTCAGACATCGTCTATGTGCCCAAAATAGAATTAACAATTGGTCTCTAGGATTTGTCTCGTCCTTCCAGTGCTGTGTTTTCGACCAATTCTAACATTAGACAATTTATGTAATATCTCACCCGACAAAAAACCGATCACATGTGAAAATGAACCCGAAGAAAAACTAAAAGAAAAGAAGCAAGCAATCCAAAACTGTGTCCAAGAACATTTTATAAATATAAGACGTATCAAGCTTCAGACTATAGGAATATCATATATATCAGCAGGTATTTACGACCACGTGATTGAGAAATCTTCAAACATACTTAGCAAGTAAAAGATATGTCTAATGTTTTGAACAATTGGAGCCCAACCTTCTTAAGTAGCCATACATATAACAAGCGAGCTTCACATAATCATGCCACAGAGCGGCATATAAAAGGCCTTCATGCTTCGTTAGCAGTTCAAGGCAACATGTATAAGGAAAGAATGGCAACAAAGTTAAAGTCCAGGGGACACATGGATTGGGGTTGGCCCTTGGTGTAGAAAAAAGCTTCTACCAAAACAAAAGATTAATTTTCCCAAAATGCTTTCTTATCCCTTTGGACACCCATTACAAAGGAGAGAAGCAAAACCTGAACGTTCTTACCCCTACCTAGTTCATAATTTTCCATTCATATTATCTTTAATTGGACGTTCCAACAGAGTTCATCACTCCTCACTCCCGAATCCAATTAAGTACAAAAATATTTTGAGCTATAACCATGGCTATATCATATTTCCGATACCTGATCTGGTGTATATCAAGCACTGCTTTCAGAACCTATGTCGCCTTTAGGGTAATCTTGATTGGTTGCCATCCAGTCTGAAGATTAATCATAATCCACTTCTTCGTGGTACATATCATACTTAATATCTGGAGTACATCACCCAAAGCAAGCTGTGGTAAACACGCTCCCTTTAGCACTAAAGCTGCTTCGTACCTGTACAATAGAATTTGAAAATAAATACATATGAGCTGAGAGGAACACTTGGTTACAGCAGTCGGAGTCATAAAACAAATACCTGCTTTGCGAAGCCATCAATGCTGATTGACCTGGCGGAGAAGCAAGAAAATTCCGTATTCCATTCCACATGGTTTTTTGGTACTGATTAGGATCACCATCAATAGGGTTCACACACTTCCATAGGCGATCATTTCGACCAACATAAAACTCCAGTGCACCTAAGTTCTGCTTTACTAGCGCACCATGTTCCATTGCACAATGCAAAGCTTTCCTCACATCAATATTGCGGTATAAAGGATCTCCATTTCGAATGCAGTCAGTTAAGTTTGCTTCAGTTGGCATCAATTTTTCACTTTTTAACTGGTTCAGGGAAAATAAGATCACTCCTATAAGGTCTTGAACACTTTCAGAAGGCGGCTGACCCCCTTGTGCTCCCCAGCCTCCATTACCAGGCACATTGTTACCAGGGCGATACCTTCCATATGAAGTATCATGGTGAAAAGTCTGCCCTCCTTGCTGCTGAGCAAAATTTGGAGGATGTTGAGCATAGTTTGGATATCCGGACATAGAGTTGGGAGGCATTGGTACATGGTTATGAGGACTCCATTGGAAATTATGAGGTGCAAAAGTAGGATGCATTTGAAAGTTTGGTCTCATAGTATGAGGATAGTGATTCTGGGGTTGACCTACGGAACTATTGCCATTACTCCCCAAGTTGCGAGGGTCACCTGGAAAGAAACTGGGAGCACATCTACTCCCAGAGTCAGGTTGAGATTCTTTACAGCCAAAGAATTCATGTGGGGCTTTCTTGAACTGTTTTACTTGAGCATTGCCATCATGAATCGGGAGAGGTGCACTCGAGGTTCTTGTTATGCTATCAGCAGCCCTTCCATTAACAGAAGAGGTCTGATTTCCAGGCTGACTTCTATGTTCAGAAAGAGAAATTTTGGAGAAATCAGAGTTCAAATTAGCAGAATTAGATGGTTCACCAGTATTTAGGGGTGATCCTCCTGCTGAAAGACTTGTCCAAAGCCACACACTCTTTGCTGCAGAAACAAGGGGTGCAGATGCCTTCTGTGGTTGTGCCAACAGAATATTATATCTTCTCATACGCAATTGATGGAGAGCGTTAGCAAAATCCCTGTCACCAGAGATGAGCAGATAATTTGCAGGGGCCGGGTTATCAACTGCCCAGAACAGCATGTCGACCAAAATTTTCTTGTCACTGGCATCTTTCACACCTGGTATCAGAACCAAACATTCATGTTTAAACTTGTTTTCACTAAATGTTAGCTAGGAAATTATGACATACGAAACCAAGCAACAGCTAGTCATTACGCCAACCAGTGAGGAACTTGTGATCTCGAGTTGCTAAGACAAGACATGAACACAAAAAACGAATGTAATACCCATAAGAACAAGATGTGGCTGACAATGAAATCACCCAATGTGATTGTAAATTTGCCTCATCTAGCAGCTGCTCTTGGCATTATCTCATTCAAGTTGAAGACAAATTTGTCTATGTTTAACTTGACCAAGTTCATCTATTACCATTATCAGATCCTACAATATGCAGTATCGAAACAAAAGTACTGATACAACTAGATAATACTAAACCCTAGGAGGAGCAAATCAAGGTCAAGGTGAGCAGGAACAAGAGAACCTATCGACACAGACTGATGCAGAAGCAGAGCACAATGGTATGAAGAAGAGGAGAGGGAAAAAACAGACCGGCAGGGACGTGATTGAGGGAGATGCCGGTGCTGGAGAGGGCGTGCTGGACGGCGGCGGGGAGTCGATTGGTATCGCCGTAGGCGGATATGGAGATGGGCCCGGAGTAGTTCAGCTTCATCAAAGCGGAACTGATGTTCTGCGCGATTGCGTTCACGTCGCATCCCTTGGGCACACAACAGTTCTCTATGTCCCACCAGACCGAAGTCTTCGCTCCGACGTACTGAGCTTCCGCCGCCGCAGATGAACTTCCGCCTCCGCCGCCGCTCTCATCTCCAGCCATGGCGCTCGATGCTTCGCTTCTTTTTACCTCCAGCCGCTCGATCGCACCAGTTCGATAACGACGGATGGTCTCTCTACCCTTTTGGCCTTTCCCTCAATATAAATAGTTTGAACTTTATTTTCAGAAAAAAAAAAAATCAGTTTTCAATCACAACAAAATATCTGTTTTACCCCTTGGTTCATAGCTTATTCCGAACAAATTTCAAATTTGAAATTCCAAATGGGGGCAAACCAGGAATAAATGCAAAAATATATTTAAAAAATAGAATGGCATTTCTGTAAATAAATATCTGAGAACACACTACAGGAAGGGAAGGGAAAGCATCCTCGGTCCTCAAAAGTTATGAACAAACCAACTACTTGGTAAACAATGAATTGTACAAAATCTTTTCCATACAATGTACTATACTCGCGCCACAAGCATAACGAGCACGATTCGACTAGTTTGATGTCTCGCCAGCAGGTCCAGGGCGGGCGTTTAAGAGGGGCTGGAGGGCCTTGACTACGATGCTCATGTTTGGTCGGAAGTCAGCTTCATATTGCACACACAAGGCAGCAACAGCAGCCATCTGTAATAAAGAGAACCTGATTAATTACCCTCAAATAGTGTGATGCTACTTTGTTAATCCTATAATCACAATGCATACCTTTGCAACTGCCTTGGGAGGATACTCTCCTCCCAGTCTTGAATCAACGCATTGCCTAACCTTGTCTTCACTGAGTTTTGGTGTTGCCTAAGATATGCCCATTTAAAAAAAATCAGGTATAAGAAATAGAACATACACATGCATGAAAGGCTTAAAGCAGAGACATAGAATTAGTTATATGTATACATACCCAAGTAACCAGACTTTGCTGTCCACGTGGTAGCGTATGATCAACTGGCTTGCGCCCCGTCAAAAGCTCAAGAAGGACAACACCAAAGCTGTAGACATCACTCTTAGCATTCAGCTGTCCAGTCATTGCATATCTGTCAACAACAAGAACAGAATGTCAAAGCACAGTTCTGTAACGTCATGTGTTAACTTCTCACAACAAGAATTATGCTCAAGGAAACCTAATGGATTTAAATTTAAGCTCAGTTTGTTTGCATGGGGACAAGGAAAAATCTTAATAATTGGAACATTTACAACTATAAGAGTTATATTTCTTCTTCAGATTACTTTACAAGAGTTCCATGGTGCAAAAGGAAACAAATATCTTGAATGAAAAATCTTGAGGTAGCAACCTTGTCACTCTCAATCAGTGCCATTCACTAACAGTCAGAGGTTTTTTGTGATAGTTTGGCAGATTATATATGAATGGGAATCCAGCAATCTATAAATATTAAATACTTACTCTGGGGCATGATAACCAAATGTTCCAAGAACACGAGTTGAATGAAGACGTGCTGCGTTATCGGGAGCTTGATTTGATAAATCGAAGTCAGCAATCTTAGCAACATCATCGTCAAATATTAGCACATTGCTGGATTTAATGTCACGATGAATGATGTGAGGATTAGCCTTCTCATGCAAGTACTCAAGGCCTTTTGCTGCCCCGACAGCAATTTTTACTCGTTGTGCCCATGTTAGAACAGGACCAGGTTGGGCTCCTTTCACACCTTTCCTCCCTTCATCGAGAATAAGTATGATAATTAAGATAGAATCACCCATAAGTAAAAAATACAATATTTGTTGCCCAGAAATATATAATTTTAACCGTTAATGCCTATTCTTACATACCATGGAGAATATCATGGAGAGATCCATTGGATGCATACTCATAGACAAGAACACGGGAACTTCCATCAATACAGTAGCCAAGCATTTCAACAAAATTGTCATGCTTCAACCTTGATACCATCGATACCTATATAAGATTACCCAATTAGCAAGAAATCCATATTCATTTGACATATTCAATTACATGGATAGCATGATTAGCAGAATTAATTGTATTCTAAACCTGGGCCAAAAACTCCTCATCTGGTTGTTTGCTGGCATCTAACTTTTTTATTGCAGCATGTCGTTCATTTTTAAGAACTCCATAGTATACTCTTCCATATGACCCCTCTCCAATCAGAGCATTTGTCCCAAAGTTATCAGTAACTTCCTTTAGCTCATCGACTGGAAAGGCAGGAACTTCGATTGGCTGGACCTTAACAGCCTGGGCGCGATTAGGAGTACTTTCTGAGGCATGATATTTTCCATCATTTCCTGCAAAATAAAACTCAACTCAACTGTTTGGAGTAAAAGGAAATATGAATATTGACCATACAAATTTATTTAGACAGCAATCTTGATGACAGTTTTCATCCGCAGCTTACCATTTGAATTTTTGGTCATGTAAGAGCCTGCATAGTCAGAAGTTTTATGCATGTCATCTTCTTGGCAACAGCTGAAGCAGCTCATGGTTCTTTCCAAGGAAGAAACTTCTCTGAATGCAAAATTTTCAACACGAATCAGCTCAACAAGACTTCTACACGAGAGTTAAAGACCAATATAAGAGCTTTTTTAAAGGTAGACCCATATAGAACGAGAAATTCCAACAACAACCAATCAACAAGTTGGTTGAGCAACCAATTACCACCCATTTCAGGTATCATGACCACAAGTCAATCCACGAAAACTATCATATGTAAAAATTCACAACCATAATAAAACACAAAACCAAGAACTCCCATATGGCACTAAATGCATTTTTCTTTCTGCCACTGACACACAAAGTCCTACATTAACCCAAACTAAGTCAGGGTATGCTAACTATGGCAAAGCCAAAAGCATTTATACCAATTAATACCCTTGTAATTGATTAAGGCTAAATGGAGGTGAATTAAGTTGAAATTAATCAATTGCACATACATTACCTTAGGTTACAGCAAAATCATCTAGTTTCTAGTTTCTACCCATCTTCCTAAAATCATTTAGAGTTGACATGGGTTGACTAACACACGCATCCTAAAATTAGCTACAGTTGACCGAAGATCGAACCCAAACAACAACAGCTCGATACCTCATCAACAGAGAAAAACCTAGTAATAGATCAATTAACAATACTACAGATATCACCGACAACCAATTCGAGCCCAGAATGGTTGAAAAAATTGACCAAAACCATCAAATAGAGAGTTCAGTAGATCTACGATACCTATTCGCACAAGAAATTTGGCCGGAAACAGAACGATCCGCAAGTGGTCGGAGATCTGCGCCGACGATGCCTAATTCAGACCAGACCTCTCTCCTGAGTCAGGTCTTCTTCTCTCTCCCTCTCCTTGTCTTTCTTATTAAATACCATCAAGTTATTCTAATATTAAGATAATCGGAAATTTCGGGAACTAATCTGAATATTAAAATAAACGGTGTGTTTCATCCTCTGGGACTGGGTGGGGTGGGGCTGCCGGACTTGACTCCACCGTCAACGTTTGAACGTTTCTTTACCAGGGCGACTGCTTCAGAACGTAAGCGTTTCATTACACGTGTCTTGAGATGATTCGTTTACGCGCTTACCCTTTTGACTCATTTTTAAGCAATCTTCATACCACCATTTTTCTAACTGAAATTCTCTTTTGCCGATACGATTGAGTGCAGAGTCAGCTCTCAGAAAAAGGTTCCGTTTCTATTCGTTAAAATATCTTGTTCGAATTCGTCATATTTAAGATTTTAGTGTGAAATAAAAAAATATTATTAACTGAATTCGTTAAAAAAATCTTGCTTAAACTTGTTGAAACAAATTGACGCAACCGTTTCTCTCAACCCTAAGGGAGAAATCTGGTTTTGCGAGATTTGTTTGATTTTCGACCATCAATGACATCAACAGGAGGGATATCGGATAGCGATGAGGAGTATGACGTTGAGCTTTTGAGAGAGCCCACGGAGGGCTCAGGAGGAACGGAGCATGTGGACGCCGGTGAGGGAGGAGTTGATCGGGAGTTGCGATCGGCCTCATCAAACACGGTGTATGAAGAGGAGGAGGATCCCATGGGGACTTGACCGGTCTACCGGTGGAGCGTTCGTCATCGGTCCTCTTTCTCCCGTCGGGTGTGGTGGAGAAAACCGCTGCACCAGCTTTGGATCCATCCATGATGCAGTTTGGGGCGGTCCGTGTAGAGGGAAGGGGGGGCAGTGTTTCGGTTGTCGCGGGTCTTGTACTGCCCCGACAAGGGGC
>JAYMTN010002920.1:0-10467 GCA_036897425.1 Erodium trifolium
TCAGTGAACATGTGAGGATTACGGGAAAGGTTTTGGGTTTTGCTTCTGCCCTAATTTCTCGAAGATCGGAAATTAAGGAGAAGAGGAAGGAAACGGAAGGGTTTTTCAGTTTAGATCTATTAATATTATATTCCTTTTTATTTTATTCTTTTTGGTGGTTATGTGAATTTTCATGAACTTATTTATTCTTTTAGAGTTTAGAGCATCTGTAGCGGAAGATTATGTAACGTTTTTTTGGAAAAAAAATAAGACCGATTCTACAAATCTGAGGGTTAATTTTACAGGGTAACATGCAGAGAAGATTATGTGAAGAAAAGAGCAGAATCGTCGGGTATCTTAAGAGGAGAGGTTAAGAGTGCAAATCGATTCATTTTCGACGTCGAGGTTTCACCGACGCAGCCAAGGAGAGCGAAAAAAACACTTTTCCCTCTAAAATCCTTTTTTCGCCTATTCGACCTCATAGTTGAACTACACTACAGATGATCTTAGTATCATTTTTTTCTCTTTCTATTTATTAAGAAATTGGGCTTTTTGGTTCCTACGTCGTATACATTGGAGTGGAAATAAGCTATGTTGAGTCTATTATTGAGTAAAATAATAAAATAACTATAAAATTGTGCAAAGCGAAAAAAAACTTCAATAATTAAAAAAAGAAATTACAAACTAATACATACTAGCCGATTGGAAGGAAAAAAAGTACAATACATCAAACCAACCCATTGTTCCTTTTAGTCATGCCACCGAGATCAGTCTATGAGTCGCCATGTCCTCGGGGTCCATTCTAGAGGTTTTCATGCATTGAAGCTCCCAATATTCGCGCATGAGGCTTTTTGTCGATTGGATTTGCATTGTCTGGTGCTTTTCAATTCTTTCTAAGTATTTGGCCCGTTTCGAATTCAGGGGTGGTACAACTGAACCCTTGCCCTCCTCCCTTAGCCGTCTTTTGGCCCTCAGGGTGACGGCACATACGAGTTTGGGAATGCCCTTGTGATCAACAACGGTTACAACGAGAATGTCCATTCCAGACATTGGAGTTCTTGGGGTCTTCGCTTTGATTGTGCCATCGAATATACTAGTGTCGTCGATGTAGTCTTCGTCGGTCGAGGAGAACTCGTTCTCGAACCGGTGTTGCCAATATGGATTTTGTCTAACAAGGTTCCACCAGTGCTTCTAGACGAAGTCAAACTCGTATTGCTCTCTGTAATCCTTCTCGACATCGGTCATGACTTGATCGTCCGGGCTACCGCTTTGGTTGATGTGTCTGTACTTTGAGATAGACCATTAGAGTGGTCAATTTTTTCAGATGAGCTTGCTAGAGAATCTGTTGAACCTCTCAGAGAACCTGCTACGTCTCGGTCGGAGGAGATTCTGCTGGTAACGTCACCGGGACAACAGAAGACGCGACAACGGGTATTCTGTAGAAGACTGTACTGCAAAAACGTTTGAAACTCATGCCGACAAAGAGAGAAGCATTTATGTTGTAGAATCAGGCCGTTGGAGACTATTGGTGAGGGAACGTCGTTGGAGAAGAATCAGCATGTTTGTAAAAGAAGACTCTTCGAGGTTGGTGAGGATTGAAGACGCCTCAATGCCAGTTTTTATGAGCTAAATCGTTTGCTATTATTTATTTATTTATTTTTATCGTCGCCACGTGTCATCTCCGATTGGATGGTCAACATTTCCGCTGACAGATTCAGGTTGCGGATAGAATGTGCCAGCGTCGACAAATTCCTCGACGTTGGCTTCTAGATGCACAAATTCGATAGCGCAACCTACCGTGTTTCGAGGATTCAACCCAGTTTTGGGGTTTTTTTCTACGCAGAATGGGCGGGAAGATTATACTAATACTCTTAGAACATCAACCATTAAGTGGCAAAAGTCTTGCACTCTTTTTCCCTTCCCTAAGTTTTGTCCCACAAGATTTTCTTGGAGAGGTTTTTGACGAGGCAACATCAAGCATAACATCGAGCACGTTTAGTGTGTTGCACTATTTTCCTTACCGGTTTTGTCCCACCAAGTATTCCTAGATAAGAGTTTTAAGGAGGCAACTTGAACTTGAAGCACATCTGATATATTTACGAAAGGTTATCCATAGGGTTACTCTCCACTTATATACAACTTCCTTACCACATTCTCAACCGTGCACTTATGCAAGATTTTGTTGGTTTATGTTTAGTGAGTTAAGGATTGAAGTACAAGCTTTGTACGTGTTTCTCTATTTGATCTTTATTTCCTACAGGTAATTACAACATGAGTGAGATTATTTCTTTTCTTACCCGGAGTAAAACAAGATAGTTTATAAACCATTTTGAAGTATTTTCCTTCAAAATATTTATTCACCATATGGATACAACCAAATCCTGCAATGAACATCACTTGAGAATAAGCAAAGCACTTTTATTTCCTTCCAAGTCAAGATTTTACATTATTTCTGCCCATCACAGCCTCCAATCTTCCATCTCCGGAAAATCTTTCACAGCATATTATTACAAGACGAATGATAAAGCATCAGATCAAATCTGAGACTAAAACTGCTACTCAAGTTCCCCGAGATTCGACGAACACAGATGTTGTCCTTCCAGGCACTACAAAGCTCCCCGAGGATGTTTCATACTTGGAATTCTTGACTATGTTGTCACTTGACGACACCTGTACAACGTAGAATGCACAAAAGCCACAATTAACATTTGCTAAATAGCATAACTTGAAACTACCAAAGAGAGAACCTGTACTGAGTGAAGCTTAAGGTTTTTGGCCTTCAAGGTCGGACTGACAAATGACACCTCAGACGGACTTGCATTGAAGATGACAACGATGTAAGAATGCCTGTATAGATCAAAGGGAAACAGCAGCGTTACTAATCGTGTCAGTGGCATCATAAGGTAAATAGTTAGATTTCACCGACCTGGGATCCAGTTGGGATAATCCCGGGACACCTTCATGCCCATCTTCAATGCTCATCACTATCACACCAGGAACCCATGAAGGGCCCGTATTGTGGAAACGTACACGCTCCTGAAAATATACGCAAAATTTTATTAACTTAACCCGAGTTTTGCGTTGTTGGCGGAGTTTTCTCACCTGGATGGCATTTGCTGTTCTCAGGCGAAAAAGAGGCGAGGAGTATCGAATGCGCAACAAATTTGTAAAGTTCTCTACAGCAGCAAGGATGTGACTTTTTTGGGGTTTAAAGGATGGATCAGCCAATCTTGGTTTAATTCTGAGTGGAAAAGAAAAATTCATGATCAGAAAGAAACTGAATACAAGCAAACAAAGTTCAGCTGAATGCTTACAGTGGCCAGCTATGTTCGTTTTTCCCTTTTGGAGGAAGGCCGATACCCCAATTATTACAACTGTAAGTGAAGTCTAGCCTGAAAATATCAACAGACAAACATTCTAGGAGCTAATTTTGATATATAAAGACAACTGCGGAGTATCTTAAATTGATAATAACATTGAACCTGTTGAACCAATCACCAGAGTTGTAGGAGTCGCGATCAAGTGATTTTGATCGTAGCATCTCATCACCAGCATGGAAAAAGGGTATTCCCTAACAAATCAAAATCATTTGTATCAGAGAATAACAAAACTGGACCTCAAGCTACAAATTATGCACTGTCAGTAATACCATCAAAAATCGAATTTATTTTATATTGTTTAAATTCAAGAAAAGTTTTTGTACATTTTAGAAGATTATTTGAGTATTTTTTTACATTTTTTTGATTCAGGAGTAAAATCGGTATCATCAAAAAATATTGGGAAAGTCCCGTGACCAATTTACCCTTTTTTGTTAAACATAATTGACGATGTAAAAGAAATATTTTTCACAGTACCAACTTGTGATGGTTTTTAGAAGACAATACCAGCTTGCAAAAAAGGTAAACCACACGGTCAATTTTTGCAATTATCCCTTGCTTTCCTGTCCACTCCATTCCCGATATTGGACTCAGGGGAAAGCAAAAAAATATTTTATAGCAAAATATTATTGAGTAGTGATGAAAACCTGCGATAATGCGATTATACTGGTTGCCAAATGGTTTATTCTGCATCTTTCGTCTACCGATATGTCCATTGGAGTCTGTAATTGAAGGGACCACATTTAGATTAAATGTAAAATGCTTCAATTGGAAGAGTATCCGAATCTTACCTTTAAACTCACTATGTCGAACAAGGTTTCGTTGTCATGAGCAGAAACATAATTTATCTGTGAAGATGATAAATATGTCGATCAGTTTCCAGAAGTTATAATTTTAAAAGAGCGCATGATCAAAGATAGTTCTTACTGTGTCTATGGGACTTATGGCATATGCAACGGGTCCCCCACCGAAAGTTAGAACTTCAGAACCTTTTACCTGGGAAAAAATACTGTAATATAATACGGGAATATAAAACATCTAATTGTTTTAATTGCATTGGAGCTATTAATTACCTCGACCCCTTTGCTGTTTGTTAGCACAAAATCCCTCAAATTTGCAGCCATCCCGACCTGAATTGGATATGATTAAATCCAATAAACACAAAATTTAGGCTCTTCCAAATTGTGTGGTATTAAAATTGGTAAATCAAAAACATGAATATAACAATTTCCCATATGGGTAAATAACAAACTCAGTTTCACATATTTTAATCTCGATTTGTTGCCGTGGGACAGTTAATGGTAAGCATTAACATGTTTAGGCGACCCATACAAAGAAAATTCTCGTGTCCTAGAAAAATTGAAATACAAAAAAACATTTAAGACAATATACCTGGATGTGATCCCCTGCTGTAGCAAGCATGCCCTCTTCAACAGATTCCCCGCCATGGTCATGATCACTAGGCTGCAAAAGAAACGTATCAGATGAATCATATAGCAGATATCATTGTCAATTGACTGACCAAAAACAAAAGCAGACAAGTTTGCTACACTGAAAATGATTAAGAAATTTTCAATGGATTCAGTACTGAAACAAGTGTCGACAGAAAAACAATTTGTTCCTATTAGAAAAGAAAAGTCCAAATGAACATGTAAAGAAAAAATATTAATTACCTGCAAAAATAGACCGGTTACAAATCCTTGCTGAAGAGGATGGCCGAACGGAGATCCGCCAAGCATAGCATCTCGAATTCGGTCATTAAAGCTGAAATAAAGTTTCAGATAATTTGTAGGGTAAAAAAATTCAACAGATAATCAAACTACGACTAAACTGACCCAGATGTCTTAAATGTAGTATTTATGAAAACGAAACAACGGGTCAGTTTTTGAGACGAAAGGTCATTAGGGGGTCAGTTTTTGTAGTTATCCCTACTATTAATCATGGCTTGGACTTTTCATTTTAGCATGATATAAAAAAATGACAATGGTAGTGAACACAGTGGGAAATAGCAAAAAGTACCTCCCAATTCCAGTTCCACAGATATTGTTCTGCGATGCATTCACCCCACGTCCATTATTTGCAACTTCACCAAAGTCCCATCCTTCCCCATACCTATGAGTAGGAACATAATTACAGCCAAAGAAGAAAGGATAGAAGCATACAAAAGGAAAACAGCAGAATCAAGTAATGACTCCGAACATACATATATATGCTTGACCCATCAACTCCATCTCTTTCTCTTGTTAAGCTGTTGAGCGCATCTTTTGCTTTCACCTATGCATGAAATAAAAGTCACCTTTTGTTGCATAGTTCTTACACATTGGTTTTGGTAGCTCTTAATTGAATTGGATGAGAACATCAAACCAAAATAGATTCTAGACCTATTTTGTTTTTCACCCTAAGCATTTTAAACAACTCAGTGTAAGTAACCACAAATACAGACAGAGAGAGAGAGAGAGAGAGGTTACCATCGTACGCTTCATTATATGACCCATTAGGTCAAACCGAAACCCGTCAACCTGACAAGTCAATTTTAAGTCAATTAATAAATAAATAAAATACAGTGCTTCTGCTCAAATCTGAAATAATAATCGTGCATAGAAGTTATACTCTGCCCAGGCGCAATATCTCAGCACTATTGTGGTCAGGAAGAAAGCAACACTAATTTAGTTCCATTGAGAAAAATAAGTATTCTCAATTCTCTATGGACTATGAGATCTTTGATGAACTATAGAAATCATTTCACATTGTAAATTATCACCTTGTAATTAACAGCCCAGGACAAGAGGTCGTCAACTATCAAACGCTCAACCATAAAATGCTCACTAGCAGTGTTATTAACACAAGTACTGTTCTCGATATAACCATCTGTGTTTCTCCTCAGATAGTAACCTGGAACAATCTATAGATAATGTATGTCACTATAGACATATGGCGATGAAATATACTTTCATCCAAAAAAAACAATGAAATCACGACCTTATCCATGACAGAATTGTAACTTGATGGCCCACTTCCATGCAGATGATTATAGACAACATCCAACACAACGCGAAGGCCAATACGGTTAAGAGCCTGCAATAAATATATATCACTGAGAAAGGAAAAGAATGACACACTTCTTATGAGCACCAAAGACACCAACAATGGTCTCACATAATAGAGGAGAACAAGATATCCGACTTTATTATGAAAAATAAAAGACACACCTGAACCATCTTTCTGAACTCAATTGCGCGACATGGACCATCTGGGTTACTTGCATAGCTTCCTTTAGGGACCCCCCAAAGGACAGGATTGTACCTTTTGTAGGAATATGTAAAGAAAAGGAAATAATTAGAACAAAGATATAAATTAACCTTATAAAGCATATTCAAACTGGGAACCTACCCCCAATTGAACCCATCATCATTTTGGATTGCTGTGATGAGAGCTTGTTGTTCATCTGAGTCAGGTGGTAATTTTTCTAGTACTTCGGTATCTGTAAATGCTTGTACATGAGCAGACAAACAATGCCACCAAGGACAAGCTTAAGAAAGATCATATGAGCTCTAAAAGTATTAGCAATTTTGCTTGTTAGGTCATATCCTTAACAACATCTTCATTCTGCTTTTCAAGCCAATATCTTCCTCCTTCAAGAATATATGATTTTTTTTTTATTGACAAGCAACTTAGGTAGGTTTGATCTTTGTTGATGACTTTAATTCCTTCTAGCAAACAAATAAATACACTTGATGAATCATTTTGCCCATAAAGCATTTACAATGAAAAGACATAATATTCTTACCCACAGACTTCCAGTTCTCCTTCCTATCATCAACATCAGCAAACTGAAAGGTGGGCAGCAGATGGATATGAGTGAGACCAGCCTCAGCTAATTTTTTAAGATGAAGTACACCTGCAGAATCCTTCAAGCATCGCGGGTTCACTGTTAAGTTACGTATCACCAAAACATGATAATGGTATGTGTTTCAGCCAAAACATGTATCATTTAACAGCATCTACTTTTGTTTAATTGACCATGAAGATCGTCATAAATTTTGAAAATATTCTTCTCAGTTCCCCAACCATACTCTTCATATTCTCCTAAGAAAAAGTTTTCATCAGTTAGCACCCAAAGAGCAAAAATACCTCATAAGTGAAGGCCACATAACCACCACGAAATTCAGGAGGCACAGTATTATCATTGGCACTGTAATGGCAATATCGACTATCATCAAAATGCTATACATATATACAAAACTATAAACTAAAGCTTTGAAGATTGGAAACTAGATATGACCTGGATTAATAAAATCTGGTGCAAGATGTTTACCTAAAATCCCTAATATGCAACTCATAAATGGTCGTGTCTGAAAGAGAATGTAAATCACGTTTCTCATCCGCCAATGCATCCCATCCTTCAGGTTTTATAGAATCAGAGCTGAGGTTCACCAGCAATGTCCTCCTGCAATCTGATGAGAGCCTGCTCCAATAAGAGGACAGTATGAACCCACGGGAAGTGCAAATGTTTATGCATGCAAATACATACACATGTATGTATCTACTGTCACATGGTGATAGACTGATAGTAATATAGTAAGACCTCTTAAAACATATAAATATTGTAGCTATTTTCAGAGAATGTTGGCTAACTGAAACAACTAGCATACCCTCGAGCATACGGATCGTTTGCATGGCATTGCTCAATCCTCAAGGTACTAGGATGATAGACAGACACCTCATACACATAATAACAACCATCCCAACTTGTTGGTCCATTAGTACTCCAAACGCCATTAGCCTCATCGAGGTCAACAATTTCCAAAGGATCACCACCACATGGATCCTCATAAATTGCAGCACGCACCACCTGTTATGATGTGCAAATAAGTAGAAGAGAAAATGCTTTACTGACCAGAAATTCACAGGGGATTTGAGATAACATATATTAGGTACAAAAGAACATTTGGGGATGTGAGGTACTTGAGCAGTAGGGGCCCATAGGTAAAGAGTGATAGCTTCTTTTGAGAAAACAGGACCAAGTGGACCAGTATACGAGAATAGTTCGTCCAAAACACCGGGTAACTGAAAACCAGTAGCATCTTGGCACTTTCTGTTAGCTACATAAAAAGAAGGCGAGAACCTATAGATTAATTGGTGCATGTGGCACCAGTAAAAGTCAAAGTGAATTTGCCAAACTCACTATTCGATAATTTTATCAATTAATGTTTGTGCAACATCAAACAAAACAGACCAAGAGAAACTTAAGGCGCTAAAGATTTGAAGCATTACACTGTAATATGTAGTCACTGACTCAGTAATGCTTATATCTGTAGTCAATGACCAAAGGTGGTGGGCAGCGCACAGTTTGTGTGTAATAAGAGTATATAAGACGATAAAATAAGATGCTTACAATCAAAATGAGCAACTGCTAATTGGCACTTTAAAAGACTATTGATCTCCGAAGTCGGAGGGACCTTGAAAGCCTTGTAATCTTTAATATGAGGAAACTTTTCAATCACCTGATAGTGAAAATGAAAAAATGCTACATCAATAGTCAATTCAAAAATTGAAGAGCTAAAATGAGACTACAAATTACTACATCACTTGTTTTGGAAGGAAATCAATGCTTACAGATGCTGGAAGACCGCCCTTGTCTTCTTCAAGCTGAACTTCCGAGTCATGCCCTTTTGCACAAAAAATGCTATAAAAATGTATACTGAAATGCTTCCTCGAGAAAACATATTCATGAATGGCATTGAACATACACAGCAAAGCTAGAGTCCTAACCTTGAATTCCATCATCTGTGACAGATAATGCGGCACTTTTGCTGGCATACAAGTAGCAGGAACCATCTCCAGTATCCACATTCCAAGCAATAACAGATTCACTAACCCAGTATGCCCTGGAGCGTGACAAGCAACCCTCCAACTGATCACCATTTCAATCAACCCTTAGTTCATTACCTAACAATGTGCGCATCAAAAATGGAAAATGGGGTCCTCAAAATTGATTCACTAACAATATTCATTACCCTTAGTTCATTACCTAACAACATACAACCCAGTATGCACCTTTAATTACATAAATCCAAAATGTGTGTATCATATCAGGGAAGCCAAAATCCAAATGCATTGCCTTTGGGCTCAAATTTTCGCCAATGGGGTCCTCAGAATTGATTCAGACACTAAAAACAACCACATAATGCAATTCTTTCGACAATTCACAAAAGACCCATGAATCCAAAATCTCCAATACATTTTTCTGAGCAATGAAAAATGGGGATATGTACAGGGGAAAGAGATTAAAAGCAAAACCTTTGACGAGGAATCGGTGGGCATGGAAGTGGATGATGAGCACTGAATTGGGTCCCTCCGAATGGCCCTGGGAAGGGCAAAGAAGCGATTGCTCAGGCAAGGTCTCCTCTGGGAGCCAAAACAGCGTGGTAGAAGAGGCGGAGAGCGAGGTTGCAGAAGACAGGTGGAATTAGAAGCATGATTGGAGAAGGTCAGAGAAAATGGTGAAGAAGATACAGTCAAAATGGGCATGTCTGCTTTGCTTTTCTCTCTGGGTTTTGATGGTGATTCAATCAACACTCCCACAACCACACCAAAAAATCTTAGTCCCAATAGTACAAAAGTTGGAGAATCTTCCTTTTCTCTGGATCAAAATCGCTTCTTTTTTGTTCTATCTGATCTGGGTCTTGTTCATTTTATTTTTCTTCTGTTCCTTCACGTGCCACTTTATCTGTAATTTTCAACTGTAACATCACTTCTTTCTTAACAATAATAATTGAATCATTCAAACCCATCATATTTTTTTTTTGTAAATTGTGAATACTGATCTAATTTTCAAGTCAGCTATAACTAATAAAATGTAGAATCTCAAATATATTAAAATAACATTTTGTGATTATAATAATGATCTGAATTTCAAGTAATGTCTAGATTATTTCATTTTTGAGGTTTATGAGTAAATAAATTAAAACGGTTTGAAATATTACATCTTGATTCTTAAATATATTAAAATAATATTTTGTGATTAAAATTATGTATGTTGTTAATTTTACATGATACCCATGAAAATGTCACATAGCCGCTCTCTAACCCTAGAGGCAAAATCGGTTTT
>JAYMTN010002921.1:0-10467 GCA_036897425.1 Erodium trifolium
CAAGAAGTTTTCAACACCGAGGAATAATTAAATTCCTCGGGCAAGTGGCTTTCTGGTGTGGTGAATGTAGGCCAATCTTTTGGTCAACTTCAAGTCGAGAGTCGCATCGGTTGATCCCTTACCCTTCTCCTTTACCCGGCTCGCCTTTGCGGCCTTCTGGCCCTCGGGACGACGATGGCATGCGGGTCCGGAATAGCCCCCCTCGGCCTCTTCAGCAACGACATCGAGAATGTGTTCATGCTAGATGTTCTGGGGTGCGACGTCCGCCAATTACGATGTACTTACCGGTGGTTGTGGAGAACTCGTTTTCAAAATGATACTTCCAACAAGGCATCTCTTGCACGATGGTCAACTAGTGCTTCCATGCGAAAACATGGTTGTACTTTACGATGTACTCCTCTGTATCAGCCTTGGCCGTCTGAACGACCGCTCTAGTATAGGTGCTTGAACTTCGACCTTCCGGTTGGTGACGCTCAAGTTTTTTCATGCGCTTTGTTGCCGGGGTTTGTCGGGTGACAATGGCGAGGTCCTTCAAAATGTTATCCCATATTTGATGGCCCGTCTAGTTGACCTCATGCTCTGAGTCTTTGGAGTAACTTAGCCATGCACTAACCGGGGATTCCTCCTCCGCCCGAGTCCACTCACGGTCGGCCGTTATTTATAGCTGAATTAAACTTTCGGCTTTAATGATGCAATTGTTTTCATCGCCACTTGGCACTCTCCGATTCGGTTGTCAACACTTGCATGAGCTCATATGCGTCGAATTTGCAGACTGTCAACGTCTGCAGATTCAACAACGCATTCTAGGCTTGTGGAATCCGACTGAAAAACGACTCTTTTTCGTATTTCAGCCTATTTTTTTGAAGATTCCAATAGAATTATCGACCAGATTCGACCCATTACAACTGCTCTCAGAAATATAAACAAAGAGTGGTCGCCTTCATACAATTACTCAATTTTCCTTGCTACAATAGATGCATGAAAATAAATTAGTAGCAGAGTTTGCATGTGGGAACCATAAAGGGATCTTGAAGGAGATCATGTGGGAATCGTAAGAGACATTTATGATATATCAGTTAAAAAATGGAATAACTTGGGCTTGTACTGTACCTACCTAGAAGAATATTTTGTTGTATGGGGCCAAAAGACAATTCAACAAAATTCAATTCCACATCACATACGTGGATACAAATTGCTAATAGATAATGTACATGAACAACAAAGCATCTCTAACTGTAATTTCTCTGAGAGCTCTGATGCTATACAGAAAAGAAAAGGGATACAAAGTGGAAGGAATCATCCAAGCCATGCCTAATGGCCACCATTTCAGTTCAAGACCCCACAACCAAAAGAAAAAAGAAAAGAAAGCCCACAAAAACCTTTTTACAGAGAATAATAAGTTGGATAGTTGAATCACTGAAGTCAAGTAATGTATTGTCACTCTTCAATTATCAGAATTATATTTCGTATCATTCAAACACTTGAACAAAATGAAATATAATTCTCACAGGAATGAAATTTTAAGTTGATCTGGACAAACGCAGTCGATTAAGTGTTTGAATCGTTGATCTGGTAGACAAGACTCGATCCGGGTAGTGCAATGGTATAAAACTTACCTTTAACTGATGCATATGTATATACTGGCTCCTTTTAATTATGAAAAAGGAAACTAAAGGAAGAAAGAAAAAAAAGGTAGCTAGAAAATGAGGAGAGAAAAGGGAAAGAAGAAGGTTAGCTAGGAAGCATGAGAGGACATGGGACATGCAATGAGGTGGAATTCCAGTGGAGAAGGGAATAATATTTTTTGGATACTGAAACTGATAGATACATGTAATCAAAGAAGAAGCATATTCACTTTCCTCTTTGTCATCACTTTCCATAGCATGATTAGATAAAAGTTCTTCAACTAAAGCACCTATATGCATTTTCCATATGTATCTACTTTTCCTCAGTTTTTTATATACTACATGCAACAACAACTAAGCTAAAAAAAACTTGCTTCCCAAGGCTTCTAATTCCAATCTAAATTAATAAGACAAAGTAAAGCATTCTTTTACTCTAGGCCATAATCATTAGCTATCAAGTACTCCTTGCTATCTTGTGAGTGAAGCAAGATGTTAGCTTTTATTTTTATTGAAAGAACCAGCCCGAAGTCCAGATGATTCAGGTCTCAAATATTATGAGTTAAATACAAAAGGTTACCCTAAAGTATCGGTCACGTATAATTATCTACACTAAAGTATTGGTCCCGTACTGGACAAAATGTAGGCCACATTTTCGACACTTCTCAATTCCTAAAGGCATGTAAATGATCAGTGACCAATTCATAAGGCATGTAAATGATCGGTGACAAATTTATAAAGACATGTAAATGACATGTGGTCAAAACTTAGGGTACCTGGTTTGACACTTTTGAACTTTGGATAATTTACTGTTTGTGACCAATACTTCAGGGTAGCTTTTTATATATAACCCAAATATTATTCTTAAACAATGAATAGTAGGTTAGCACATAAGAGAATATACTTTTTTAGACCAAGAGGTGATTATTTACTAACAAGTATCTTGACCAAGGTATTAATCTTTCTTTTTCTTTCCCTGTTTTCTGATCAATCTTAGCTACCAGTCTTATAGCATTACTTTAGTAGCTTTTCTTAAGAACCAGTTGATGAGATTACCTTATCTGACAAGTCAACTCAGAAATCAAGCCATGCCGGCCACTATTTTCTTCAAAACTTGAGTTTAGTTGTTGCTTTCATGTCCTGTACAAGCCACTTCAGAAGTTGGTCATAGTGGTGGACAAGCTAATGATATTCGACCCAAAATGGACAACCTGTTACACAACCATTACCAGTTCTAGATCAGTAACGACATACAAATCTAACAAAAAGAGAAATGTTCAAATGGTAGAGAAATACGAACCTGATCAGCATCAGAACATAATTATTCATCAACCTCAGAGAGAAATGTTATCTGCACTATGCTATCAAAGAGCTCTTTTCTTTGAAACATTAATAATTATATGAAACTAATTGCAAGCCATTCTGGGAAGTAGGTAATACTAGCCTAAGAAGCAAACAAGCGAAACAGCACAGCGGATAACAAGAACAAGTATACAAAGAGCTTTGACATGTCGAGCATTCACATATATCCATTACATATAGACCTCCATCCCTAGAAACTTGCAGGACTGGCACAAGGGACAGAAACTAAGCTTACTTTCACAATCTTTACACAAGCAGAGATGCTTACAAGGTAACAAGAGCATGCACACTTCGTTGGCTCTGCAACCCTTACACGTCATCAGCTCTTTCATATCGTTGTTCTGCTTGCAAAGCAGGTGGAAATCGGTTACACGGCCGTTGCAGCAAGAGGCTGTATCATCTACCTCACTGTCACCACATCCTTCCTTGATATCTCTGCTCTGTGCATAGACTTGTTGGAGATTATGTTTGAGGGTAGCGATCATCTTCTCATTGTACCTAGCCTGCCGCTGCCATGCATCTGCCTCCATATTTAACTGTTCCATTCGCTCCTCAAGCTCCCTATTTTTCTGGTTAATACTCTGCACTTCTGCTTCTTTCTCGCCGAGTTTTTGAAGCATCTTGCCTTGTACAAGTGAGATAGTTTGTAATTGATTAGCCCGGACCTTCTCAAGAACAGCATGCCTTAACCGGTCACCCTACTCATCAGAAGAAAAGCACAGGTAAGATATTGATAAAATCACAAGAGAAAATGCACAATAAAAAATGAAAATCGGGATCCCAAGTGGAAAAGAAAGAAATAAAATTATATAACTAACCTAAATGGAAAAAGAAACAGTTAACTTGGATGAGGATGATCTGATCTCAGTTCCAAACTTCATTAGTTGAGAAATAAAATAGTAAGCCTCTTTCTTAAACAAGCAACGTCACTTTGGGAACTCAAATCTCCACAATATGAGAACTACAGCCTCACAGTGTCCAAGAGAACAATAGTGGCATTCAGATGAAATCAAAAAACGACCTTGGGTGGAAACAAACACATTAACCATTAAATCCACCAAAAAAGGATCTTATCATATGCATTCTCCCAAATGTGTGGCAGATTTTCACATTCTTATGTCTTCAATACTCTCACCAACCACCCTCTGCAGAACAAAACATACCTTCCTAATCCCAAAGACAATGAATCAACAGAATAAAGATGCTAACTACTCACTTTTAACTAGGACAAACTACATGATACTTAACCAAGCACTACTTGATAGTAATGGCAAACAAAAAAAAAACTAACCTCCAGTGAAGTGTACAATAGATAGTTGGAAAGTTAGCATCTATGTACCAAAATTTTCAACCCAGAATCAAAAACTGAAAAAAAAAAAACTTGCATTTAGTCACAACAAATGGTCACCAAAAATCAATGGGAGGGCAAACCTTACAAAATGCTTAAAATGAAATGAAAAGCAAGACATCACCCTAAATACTAATAAGGAAGTAATGAACTATAGCTATAATTTGAGACCAATATCATAACACTAACATGCCTTTTCTTCTAAATCCTAGAAAGCAATAAAATTAGTATTTGCGAACAAAAAATATTATGTAGCACCAAAGTATAATGCAATAAAATGTAAGATAATAACCTCAATCTCCTATTTGACTGATCAGTTCAACTAACAAGCAATATTAAGTCTTTATCCTAAAGCAGACCTGAACTTTGAGGAATCTATCAACCTCTGCGTCCTGCCGCTGTAAGTCATTATCAATGTCATCACCAATAAGAGATAGCAAAGCCGAATCACCAGAAGACGCGGCCACGAGATTATTGTCAAGGGACAAACCCAACCCCGTTGAAACAGATCGTGGCTGCAAGAAGTCAATTGATGATATCTGTGAATTGTTATCCAAGAACTCCTGTTCCTTCAGTCGTTTCTTCTGGGGCTCCAACCCATAGTTCCATTGCAACTCCTCTCCACCATCACTACCATCAACGGGACCAGGTGCAAACCCAGCCACATGAACTACAGTAGAAATAACCCAAAATTACCACACAAGTAACAAAATTACCTTGTGCAGAGCAAAATAACCCTATATTTTTACTTTAGCCTGAAGATCAGTCATGTTATAACAGAAAAGATTTCCCGGAATAACTGTCCCATTTCTTTTTAGTTAGTTAACTAGTCCTGAGTTATGAATGATAGGAGCAATGAGGTAGATCACGATGGAAAGTCGAACACTAAAAATAGCTATTCTAGCGAATAGACAAATTGGACACTTGCATTGGGATGAGAGAATACTACATTTCCTGAGATGAAGGCTAAACAGAGGAAGATCAAGCTCAATTTTTCCATAACAGTAACTAAAAACCCTAGTTCAATTTATCATTTTTAGGCTACCCAATAGACCAAATTAAGCAAATTCTAAAGCTTCCAGAGATGGCTTTTCCGATCATACATCAGCAACATAGCAAAACAAAAATGATTCGAGGTAAACCAATGAAATAAGAGAGCTCAGAGAGGGTTACAAGGAGGGATATAAGGAGGATGCTGAGACTGATCCTGTAAAGCAGAAGCGTTGTAATAGGCTGCAAGCTGCGAAACCTGGCCGTCGATCTCGTACAAGTTCCTGGGAACAAGGATTAACCACAACAATGAACGGAAAAGAAGAATCAGATGACATAGAAGAGAAAATGGAGAAAATTTGATGATAATTATTAGGGTTTCAGAAGTTACCTGAAAGGGTTGGACTGTTGCTGGCTCTGCTGCTGATAGTGTTGTTGAAAACGGTGCTGAGGCAGAGCCATGTTGATTCTGAGAGAGAGCGATACGATCTCCGATGACTCTTTCGGGGGAGAGGGGAAAGAAAACTGGCGTTGATCAGAACAGAACTATTCTAGGAATTTTCTAGAGACCCCTTTGATTATTGAAAACTTTCTGTTGACCATAACTTATCAGAATTAACGATATAGCCCCAAATTCTGAACCTGGCCAGGCCCATACTAGAAAATATACTCTTGCCCTTTTCTTTTGAGAAGCTTGGCCAAAGCCCAATCTATGTCTTTTCTCACCAACAAGTTATTGATAACATTAAGGGAAATTATCATTTTGGGCAAAAGATTTATTTTTAGATGAATATCTTAAACTTTTTTTTTTTCTTGATATTACTCAAAAATAGTTTTATTTTTATTTTAGTATCCACATTAACTTTCAGCTCAATTTTGGATGGAAAATGATCATGCATCTGATACATGATTTTTCGTATAATGACAAAACTATTCTTGTACTTTTAAACCCTGTTTCCAACGACTCTTTTTCTTATCTCTTTCCGTAAATTACAGAAAGAGCTTCTGTAATGGAAAGAGAGGTGAGGTGAGGTAGAACTAAATTTTTTTTCGAAAGCTCTGGCCTCTTTGTACCACCTTTTCACCTTCCTCGGTAGAGCTCTGGCATCCAAGAACGACACCACCGCGCCCGTGCTCTTCGTCTACCACCGCCTGTGCTTGAGCCACTGCAACCAAATCTAGAAATCCGCCTAGTCATCTTCGCCCTTCTCGGTTGCTGTTGAGTTTACTCTAATTGAACTCAGATATAAAACTCCTCCTAGTTACCTTCTCTTTTCTTTTCTGTTGGATTTCGTGGGCATTCAAACAAGCATCGAACTACCTTTTTTCATCTTTCTTAACTTTTTACATTTTTGCAGCCGAAAAGTTATGGGCTTTTATTTAATGTTCTTAATTTTGAAAATTATGGTCATGGACAAGTTATTTTGATTTTATGTTCGACTGTTTAGATTTTGATTTGGTTCAAATAAGAGAACATTGTTGATAATATTAATTTTGTGGGTATCAAATCAATTACCTAAATCTGAAAAGTCTTTTTTAGTACCTCATTTTAATAGTCACAACTCTCAAGGGAGTAATCATCTACACCTTATTGTCCTACACTGCCTCTTTTTCTTCAATAAGGTTTAAGATGTCAATCTAGTAACTTCTTGTTTTGAACATTAAAAACTAAAAAAGAATTAGGAAATCATATTATAAAGTAATTAAAAACAATATAAATTAAAAGAAAAATAATTTAAACTTTTAATATTAAAAAATAAATATTTTGTCATTATACGAAAAATCTCCACTTACATCGAATTGAACCGAGCTCTTGCTCCCATCCAATCCCAAATACTACGACGCCCTCGTCCCACAGTTACATAAATCATGAAAAGATGACTAATTCATCTCTTCCAAAATACAAAAAAGAAGCAATATATTGATACTAATAAAATCATCAGTACTTAAATAAAACCCTGTTGGAGACAAATACAGAGAGCACGATTTGTAAATCGAACCAGCGCCGAATGCGGAAGCAAACAGAGCAAGGCACTAATGCCATGTTCCTCTTCATATTACTCTCTCCATGTGACCTCCACACACCCACATTCCTTTCACTTCCCATTCCTTGCTCACCCCAAAAATGGAGTCTCTGGTTCATAAATGGCTTCTTCTCGTCTTCCTCGTCTGCTCTGCAGCGTGCAGAGCAGCGCTGGTCGATGATGCTATAGCGAGTGAAGCTCTGGAATGGCCTTCAATGGTGTACAATATCATGGACGAGGACGAGGATGAGGATCAAGAAGATATTATTGGGTCTGTAGAGAGTAGGCGCAACTATATCTCGTATGGGGCACTGTCCGCCAATAGGGTACCCTGCCCGCCTCGATCGGGGAGGTCCTACTACTCCAACAATTGTTTCAAGGCCAGAGGCTGCTCCAAGATCACCCATTGCCGCAGATAGATAGATCCATAGTTTGGGTTTCAAGTTTTAGAGTCGTGTTTATGTGTTTGCAGATCTGGTTCCGTTGCTTTCTTGTATCATTGATTCATTGTTTACAGAGATCGTTTAATATTTCCCCCAGCAATTTTTAATCTAATCTTTTCCCAGATCACGGACGTTTGATATTGCTATTACATGTACATCCAGGTGTTTAAAATAAGAGGCTTCATGCTAGAGTTCATTTTCGATAACACTTAATAAGAAGGAACTTGCTCTATGATGGCAATTCAAGGAGCCACTTTTTCACTTGTTTCTCGGCAATCCGAGTTTCCTTCAGACATCGCAAAGACCATATGATCATTCACACTTAAATAATTAAACATCAACTTGATATTTGTTACCGCTATACTAATCAAACAACTAATGTTTAAAAATAACAAATAATATGATGTTTATAATTTTCTTTTGGTATGATTATAATCTGTTGCACAAAAAAACTTGTAGTCACCAAAACACCGTAACAAACATACTATACATAGGAAACTTCGAGAAGAGGAAGGGTTGAGGAAGGTTCAGTAGAAAAAAAGTGTTGCGACAGAGCTGCACCTACCACGTTCAGATATATATGCCAGAGTTGATGATCTCTTGTGGGAG
Organism: Erodium trifolium; assembly: GCA_036897425.1. Taxonomy (NCBI): domain Eukaryota; kingdom Viridiplantae; phylum Streptophyta; class Magnoliopsida; order Geraniales; family Geraniaceae; genus Erodium; species Erodium trifolium. Next base: position 8,399 of record JAYMTN010002921.1, read on the forward strand.
CACCGTCATGGTTTGCCTGGGCATTTTGGCTCCGTTTCGGGCCGGAGTCAGGGCACGGGACTCGGACAAATCCAGCACATTATCCCTTTATAGGCCTGACACACGAAATTCAAGTTCACTTGTAATCCATCGACAGTAGATACTCAAATATAAAAAATTCCAAACTTTGGATTCCAACCTTGAGTTGGTTATCAGCCGTTAAAAAAATCAATCCAAAGAGCACAACTGGTTTTCAGTTTTCATTCACATATGTATTAATCTTTATTGAATTAATCGTTTTCTCTTTACATATATATTGATATTAATTATATAAGTATTCATCAGTAAGTTTGACACATCATTGCTTACAACACCAACTTAACAATAAGTTTGATCAATCATATGGATATTTAAAAAAAAAAGAATCTGCAGCACTATCAATTTATCATTGCTTCAAACATTAACTCACTGTCAATCTCAAATTCTTCACAATCTTCATGGCCAAAACATCTCCCTTGTACTTGAGGGTCTCTAAGTTACCATAAAGATTGTGCAGCACTGTATTAGGGGCATTTTCCCCCAAATCAAAAACCCGAAAATGAATAAACCCAAGGACAATTTCGTTGGAAAAAACAAATCACTTCAAAGTCAAAGCGTATTCAGAGGTAACTATACAGTCATTTCTACATGCCTCTTCCGTAAGGCGACTTTATCCAGAAAAATGCATTGCAAATGAACACTATCACAGGGCAAGACGGTGTATGGGAAGAACTTTCAGCTTCTGAATCGGGAATATAGAAGTCATTTAAGAACCTTCCAAATACAGAATCACCAATTCATAACTCAAACTGCAAAGTCATTCCAAAATAGGATATCAAGGTTTCGAAATTATCCAGCAAATGCTGAATAATTTGCAAAACACACAACTTACCACTCATACAATTAATATTTAAAATAACTTACAACTCATAAAATTTATATTTAAAATAAAAACCATCTCCAAGCAAAGACCAACTAATATGGAATTAAGAACACACACATTCATTAGATTCAATCATACAGGACCCCAATCAAATATTGAATACAAAAATAATAAAACAAACATAACCCATAAAGGATTAGGCAAACAAACAAACACTTACAATGCAACATTAGAACCAACCCAAGCAGTTCAAACCAACACACCCAAACACATGCCTCAAATCAAATCAAAACAGTCCACAATTAAATGCACAACACCTCCTGGCAAGAAAAATATGAATAGAACCTGTCAAAACCCAAGACTTGTCCGTCAATTTCAGCAGCCTATTCGTACAACGAAACGAAACCCTGTTCAAGAACGCGTGAAAGATAGCTCTCCCCCAACCTCTAGAAGATAGTTGTTTGGATAACGGAAATTTGCAAGCTTTGCACAATGCGGGACTGATGTGGTAATTCTTTCCACAAGCTGCTAGCTCCTTTACTCCACACTAAGTGCCATAGGTGAAGCAAAGTCCCCAGCAGCCAAACCAATATGCAGTGATTGACTCTATACATCACCAATTTACCATAACAACTTTAAACATCAAACGATTAGAACGCAAACTCATAATGTTATGTAAAATAGTCTTGGATGGAACTAATTATAATCAGTTGCAAATACTACAGAAAAGACAAACCTTGCATATTATTTGCAGTTCAGGAGTCCATATGCACATCCTCATGCCCAGGCTTATAATCTGCAATACAAATTATGAGTAAACACAAAATTAGGAAGTTTCAATCTACAATTTACAGTTTCTTAGTATATTAATTAGTGAAAAAATGAATAATCCAATCAACTAATTGAATTTATAAATTGAATCCTTATGACAGGACCTGCGCGAATGGTAGCAATGATCGAAAACCCATCCACAACCCATAATCGCACGAAACATAAAAACCAAATCGAAAACTTCATAAGAGCATATAAAAAATAGTGGTAGCAACGATCAACGAAAAATACATATGAATCTAAAGAAATCAAAACACAGAGAAGGAGAGAGAAGCAGGACCTGCGCTGCATGAGGTAGGAGGATCCTTCTGGATATCCTTGAGCTCCATCAAGATCC
>JAYMTN010002922.1:0-10464 GCA_036897425.1 Erodium trifolium
CCTCTCATTTGGTGATTGGGTTTTCTGGGTTGTAAAGGCTCTGCAGATTTTAGGGTGTGCTAGGGTTTCTTGCTCCTTTCTGTCTGCTGGTCTTTTGTGTTTTTTTGGGCCTATTAGTTGTGTATTTTGGTATCAAGACCCTTTGTTTTCTCTATTTGTGCTTCAATTTCCGCTAGTTTAGGCTTGTTTCTGTTGTCTCTACTGGAGTTGTTTCCTTGTTGAAGTTTCGTTGTGTTTGTCAGTTTTAGTCTTCAATTCTTGTTGTATTTTCAGTTTATTAGTGTTTGGTTGGTTGAGGATCCCCTGTGGATTGCTCGTGTTTGTAACACCCTGTTCAAAGAACATGTTTTTTAATATATGCTTTGCCGATAAAAAAAAAGTTATCTTGCATCAGACATGCGATGAATTCCTAACGATCTCGAGATACCCATCGTTTCTTCCGCGATGACTCCTCTTTGGCTTTGAGTATCATTCCCCCGATCCTGCCCTCTATTCCAAACAACACCCCAGCCATCCACTGATCCATACCTGCATGGATCCAAGCCTTTTTAAGCGCTATCCTTGTATTGAAATCTTTCGATGCCATTGACCTCGTACAGATATTATAGTGTTTTTTTGGGAAGAAATTTTTGAATGAATTTTTGGTTGATGAAATGGAATGGATGGGTTTTTATGAGGGAAAAAATATGTTATTGTAATTTTTATCATTATTTTATTAATATTATTGGACATTTTAATTCTCTCGCTCTTGCTTGGTTTTATCATAAATCTTTTTAACTCTAAATGGAATACCCACCTGAATCCAATAGTGAATATTTTATTGAAATTCTATACAGCCACGTGTCAAAATTTTGTTTACTGTTTTTGTTACACCTTTTGGCAAAGGGTGCGATTGAATCCAAAATATGAATGTTCACCATCGCTGGCGAAGACCGTGGTCTCGATGGCGATGTCTCAGAACTTGACTCCACTCGCTCTCTCCTGTATCAGACGCGCTCTCAGCTCCTGTTCTTCTTCCCTTGACGCTTTTGATTGTCTCCGACCGTTACCCTCAGTCTCTTCCGTTCTTCTGCTTTTGAACCGGCCTCTCTCTTCCTAATTTCTCAATCCTTATCAATTTTTCTTCTGCCTTATCTCTTTCGTAATACCGGTTGGTGTCGGCACATCGCCTCACTTGTACCGATTCGTTGTTATTTATATAGATGTGAGCCTTCGATTTTGTGGCGGCCAGGACTCGACGATGAGCATTAGGATGCGTTGCGACGCTGTTGGTCTAGAGGATGGGCGTTAGGATGCGATGGTGTTGGACAGAGGTATTGGAGAACTGCATTTCGACAGAGATACCATTCGACGAGGGTAGGTGAGTTCAGGGAAAGCGTGGCCGAGCTGGTGTGATTTTGGTCCAGGGGAGCGTTCTTCACCGCGAATTTTTAGTCAACCAAGTGACTCAGGTTTGTTTTCATGCTCAATTCTCTACATTTGCTCATATATTTCATGAATTTGGTTAAAATTCGTGTTATACTCGCAAACGAAGAGGCTGGTTGGTGAAGTTAGGTGGAATTTTTGGAGATTGCTGTCTCGATCCCAATTCATCCGTCAATCGAGCAACTCAGGTTTGGTTTCATGCTCAACTCTCAATATTTGCTCATATATTACATGAACTTGGTTTAAATTGCTGTTATGTCTGGTTTTTTGTAAGGTTATTTTGATTTGTTAATTGGTTTTGTCCGGGTCGAGTCTGTCTTGATTGTTCAGTGAATATCTTCTCGCAAACAAAGTGGTAAAATTATCGTGATTGCATTGCTGACAGAGACTCTTCACCATTCTTTTGCAGGCAATTGTGTAGAATCTTTCTTTTTTCTTATTCATCTTGAGAAAGTCAATTACTCCAATCTTTTGGTTGGTATTTACGGTTGACGTTGTTCATTGTTTCTCACATTCAATTTTTAAAGTTTGTCTCTACTTTCTAAAATCATTGTTGTGTTATTTTAGTGTTTGACATTTTTTTGTAATCTTGTGTCAGACAACCATCTCCAATCACTGGGAAGATTATGGAAGTTGTTTGGAAGTCCATCCACATATATTGCATTGGAAATAAGATTTAGGATCTATCCTTCTTTTTACATTTCCTTGCTATGGTAAGACAATTTCATGAAACTTACAGTTAGTTACAGAAATGTTCATTATTATTTTTTAATGCAAAAAGTATGTATTCTATAAAGCATATGTCTTTTTATTGGCATTCAGATGTTATCATCTCTAAATTTCTCCTAAAGCATTTGGTGGTGAATCTTAGGATTCTTGATGAATGTTTTTAAGTAATTATCTTATCTTTTTCTTTGCTAATTTTATGTTTAGTTTGATTAGTTTGGTGATTGTATTCATTGCTTTTGTGTAGTCCAGATATCTTTATAATATTGCTCTCACATGCTATGAACCTCTACTGCAGGTCACGTTTAGCTGGTGTGCCATGTAAAGACATATTAGAAAGCGTTTTCTCTTTCCGGACCTAATCAGAGCCAGATTTTAGATGTTAGCGTATATATTATTTCGGTTCAATTATTATTGTTAATGTTTTTGTAATATAGAAACGACATATTTTTCATCAACAAAATGTTGTGCCTAAAACTTGGGACTTAACATTTGCATAAATGTCTTAAAATTGTTATATAATCTTCCTAAACATGAAACTTGTGTACTAAGTCTGGCAAATTGAAGGTAAAACTGAAAAATAAAAATTGGAACTTCATATTCATATCCTATTGTCACTATTTCCCACTAATCATTATTTTTGTCTTCTGTAAAATCTTTTTGAGTTCATTGGTATTGGTAGATTGGTGAAGCCTTGAACAAATAGAGTGGTAAGTGTTGTTTTAATTTGGCCTCTTTTGGTAAGAGTTATTCTCACTGGAGTTATTGAACGGTGATTGTGTTATTGGCATATAAAGTTGTGAGTTTAGCATGCCCTGAATCACATATACGATTTGCTTGAACGCACTATTATGACTTATTTGGTTATGTTACTGGAAACAGAAAACAACTATGATTTTGCTACTATTAGCTGAAATCTAATGTCATTTTGGAACTGTGTTATGTCTCCTTAGTCATGTTATTTTCATTTGTTGTATGCTTTTCTTTTGGCAGCACTACATCAAATTGAAAGACATTCAATTTATTGTTCTTCTTCTTTTTTATTTGGTGAAAGAGAGGCTGATTTTTATTTTATACATTAGGCCAAATGTGGGGAAGTGCTGTTGGAGTTCTTTTATTTGATGGGTTTTGTGCTTTTCATCCACCACTACCGTTTCTAAGTATTTGATCTCTTCATTGGACTTGATATGGCATGTGCTCTTGTTAGTATTAACTATTCCCATTATGTAATAAATTTATTCAGTTTTCACATTTCATTGGTTGAATGATATGTTTTAATTTTCATCATTAATGTCTTTCCTGGGTCCACTGCTATATGCATGGTTGCTATAGCCCTGCAAATTTGTAATGTACAATCATTTGTTCAATATGATTCAATTCTCTTATGGTTTGAACCAGAGAAACTGTCTTTAACTGATTAAAATTCGATGTTTTTTGTGTGGATATATTTATCCTGTTGTAGGAAGCTATTGGTCGAATGGGCTCGAGTATTATCTACCCCTATCATTTGCATATTCTTTTCTAAGTTCTTGTCCCACATTGGCTCATCGGAATCCAAGTTGCTGAACAAAGAACTGCCAACTCAAAGACTTGAGGTACTGCTGTTTTAGTACTTGTATGACAATTCTGTCATTCTTCATTGTTGCTGTTAGATCGATTAAATTGTTCGATATACACATCATTTGCAGCTATATCCATGAGCCATTTCAACTGAACGAGCGTCTGTGGTTTTGTTATAGTTCTGCCTTACATAATTTATGATAGTTTCAATGAAATGCAAAAAAAGTACCTTGCGGAATTCATTTTTATTCAACATGTGTTGTGTAGGCATATTCATTACAACAACCCTAAAAATAGTGGTCAATTATGATCCCATGTTGTGTTGTCTGTCTGTTAGAGATTTAGGTTCATATGTTCTGCGGGTTTGTTATATTTGTTAGGAAAAAACGTTGGCTGGTTATGTTGCTGAATTTCAACTTCTAAGTGGAATATTTTCGGCTGAAGAATTTGACAGGCAAGCATCGGTTATCTTTATTACCAGCTCTCTTTAATTTAAGGTTAGCCTGCATTTAGTCCAAGTAATTTTAAACTGAATTTGGTTCTTAGTACTTTCTTTTTATTTATGTCATTAAGGTGAATGTGACTAACTAAAGAAACTTTTGTATGAAATATCTTGGTATAACTGGAATTGATGTTTTCGTTCATTATCTTCAAGATTAGACTCTTATTTAAGTGGTTTTGTTGTTGATGAGTAACAAATTTTATTGGCATAGTATTTTGATTCATCCTTCTTTTAAACTTACATTTACGTATATTTAACTATGATCTAATGGTCTTGCAACTGTTTGAATTTTGGTGCATACAGCTCATCAGGACAGCAATTTCCTGCACATGTATGAAATTTTACATTTGTGTTCTTTGTTGGGTAAAACTCCAATTATCAGTAAAGTTCAATTTTACAGCGATAGGTATTGATTCCTTGTTTTCTGATTAGGTAAAGTGGACAAGCATTTTCGATAGGATCATTCAAACCATAGGCCATGCTATTGAGGTTTCAACTACCCAGCCTTTCTCCACAACGCCGTCGATCATCATCAGCCACTCTCTTCGGGAGGATGACACAAGCAAGTATAAGGAAATGACACGTGGAAAATAAACAAGGATGATTATTTTGCAATGTCAAGGAAACTGTACTTAGTCATGGATTTATATTTGTAGACACGTTACGGCAGGTTGAGGCCAAGTAACCAGCTTTGCTTTCTAAACAACAACTTACTGCATATGTGGAAAGAATTTATGGAATGATTCATGGATTTAACTATTCATTCTAGAGTAAATGGGTAATATTTTTATTTAAAAAAATGAGTTTATACCTTGTTCATTTGATTTGTTTACAGAATAATTGTATAAACATTTGTTAATATTTCACACAGACTTATCCTTTGTTGAAATATCATAACGGTTATATGGTAATTTTTATTAGTTATCCACCTATTATATTATCGTCATTTCATCTGTACTACTTCATCTTTATTTATTGAAAGTAGAATATTGCAAACCCTGTAAATCCAATATTGTTGTGTTATAGGTTTTATAATGGAGGTGATGATGGTATATTTAGTTTATTGCCTGATAAACATTTGGAAGAAATATTTGTCCGAACTTTGTTAGAAAAGAAACCAGACAGGGAAAGGGAAGTCAATGATATCTTTATCCTTATGTTATTAGTCTACTTTTATTTTTCTTTGTATTCAATTTTTTTTAATTTTATGACTATTTATATTCGGAAATTGATTTTTATGTTTAATTATGTATTACAACGAATCACATAAAAATTATTGAACCTGAATTATGTTATTATTATTGTTTTCAGTGTTTTTGTGACAATGGGCTTTATACTTGATAAGAGCTCCATTTGAAGATTGGTTGCCCTGTTATGTTATTAAGAAACTTGGCAAGTGGTTATTACATTGTGTTATATTGACAGGAAAGCACTAGGGGAAGACAATAACATTCTTCGGATTGTAATGTCCCCAAATGACGTAATTTTAGCAATCTTGTTATCAACATTAAAAATCCAACCATGTGTAGCCTGAATAGAGTTTTCTATTTATTTTCATTCAGTACTGATAATTTCATTACTATCTAATAATATGCATATGTTTGAAATTATACTAATTAATAAATATATTACAATTAGCACAGCGTGTTAGCGCGGTGCAAAAACCTAGTACAAATAAAAAAAGCACGCCAACAGAAAAGAAGAAAAAAACATTGTGCTCGCGCGCACCGTTCCGGAACCACGTGGCAGATTCTGAATGGTGACAAGGGAACAGTGTAGGCGGTCCTGAGTTTGGCTTGGTGACGTGCTTTTTTTTTTTGTAAAGGAAAAAGTCTCTTTCTTAAATATTGATCTTATCCTCAAAACCTGACAACGAAACAAATATTAAATAGAAGAAACTTATATTCACATCTACCTTAACTTTATATGAGACTATTTACATAAAATCCATTGTACTACCTAATCACTTTATTTGCTTCATTTTATATGATTATTATTACACATTTAATCAGTCTTATCTTCAAAACTTTTGAATTAATTAATGGAGAGTCAATTGGTTCATAATTGTCTTCATGACACTATTTTTTTTAATGTTATCTTGATAGACATTCAGGGGACCTCTCTTATTTTCATCATATCCCAAAGAGTCTACAAGATCTGTCCCTGTAACCAATATCTGTTATACATGAATCCATATGTTTTTTTTATTCCAACTTGGGTGTCTTTTTTTGAAGATTGTGTTGTGTAGTATCTGACTACTTCGCAGTGAGACGAATTGTTGTGGTGTGATGAACAGGCAGTGGAGAAGCCATGAAATCCGACGAGTCCTCTACTTGCTGTTTCTGGGTCAGCTGGTTTCTTTCTCCCTTGCAATGGTCAGCTTCACTTCATCTCTCATAGCCCACCTCGGTAATGTGTTATGTTGTATATTTTCACTGCACAAGGAACGAGGATTATGTCATCTTCGATTATGGTGTTGATGTTCATGAATCAATGTGTAGGTGTGGATTCACCTATTTTTCAGATGTCTTTTGCTTATTTAGCATTAGCTGTGGTATATGTGATCATAATGCTAGCAAGGCGGCAGAAATTAATGGTATATGTCTGATTTCCTGTTCTGTGGTTGGTTTTGGGTGTTTTCTTCCGTCAGGCAATAATATTATTTCTGGTTTTGCAGGTTTCCTGGTATTGGTATCTCCTCTTAGGCTTTGTTGATGTTCAAGGGAATTATCTAAGTGAGAATTTTTTTTCCCACCTAGAAATGGAAGATCAAGTTCAATGCTCATAAATCCATGATAATTCAAGATATGACATGAAGAACTATTCTATTGGATTTTTGTGTGTGTGAATCTAATGTACATAAATGGCTCATATATGAATCTAGGAAATGACTGACTTCATCGTGTTATTGTGCAGTTAATAAAGCATACCAATTCACATCAAACACTAGCGTGACATTACTGGATTGTTTTACCATACCTTGGGTTATAATTCTCACATGGATGGCTTTAGGCACTCGATACTCCCTGTGGCAGATATTTGGTGCGACTGTCTGTGGCACAGGCCTTGTTTTGGTGCTTTTCTCTGATGTGGGTGTTGGCAGTGGAGGTGAATAGCTTCTGGAATGCAACGTCTCAACCATTTTACACGAGTGCTTATGGCTTTGTTGCATATTTAGTTAATGGCTCGATGTTTTGTTTACTTATTTTGGAGGGTTCATAATAGTTTCTCGTGTTGCTATACATTTACCATGATTTTTAGGATGAAAATTTCTCGCCTATAGATTTTCTCAGCAACTCCATATCTCTTTTTCAGGTGGTACCAAGCCTCTTTTAGGTGACACGCTAGTCATTGCAGGGACACTTTTTTTGGCTATAGGCAATGTTGGTGAGGTTAGTGAAACTAATGGTTTTAGCTCTCTGAAAATTCTATTCAGTGAGCACAAATTCACATCTTTTGAGTTATTTCATAAAATGCAGGAATTTTGTGTCAAGAAAAAGGATCGTATTGAAGTAGTCGCCATGATTGGTTTATATGGGTTCCTAGTCAGCGTGGTTGAGATGTATCCTTTTACCTATGCAATATATATGACCTGGAGTAGCACTTGCTTGTAAGAACCTCTTTCTCTTGTTCTCTAGCTTACCTGAATATCATAACTTTACAAGATCTATTGTGGAAAGAGAGAGTGTGGGATCTATCAAGTGGTCTACAGATATTGTAAGTAATATGGTATCCTTCATTTCATTGCATTGTTAAGTCTTTGATTTCCTGTTATTTTGATCCTCTGTTTTGTTCTGGTTCAGATACTAGCCATAGCTGGATATGTCTTGGCAAGCTTCATGCTCTATGCACTTGCTCCTTTTGTTCTACAGGTTTGTTTTCTTCTCAGTATCAATTAATTGATGGATTGATCTCCTAATAAATCACTCAATTCTCATGCAGTTAAGTGGAGCCACTATGTTCAATCTCTCTATTCTCACATCTGATATGTGGGCTGTAGTTGTTCGCATCTTCTTCTACCACCAAAAGGTACTCTCAAGTAATGTTCTTCAATACTAGGCCATGTCCCTCTGAAGATACTATCATCTGGTGCCTCAAGCTACAATGCAAGTTCATACCTTCAGCAAGTGTAACTATCTTAACCAGATCATAATATCCAATTGCAGGTTGACTGGCTGTACTATCTTGCCTTTGCAATTGCAGCCAGTGGACTCGTCATTTATTCTACAAAGTAAGTCTGAACCTTTGCTATGTATCTCTTGTTCATCAAATCTGGTTCTAAACACATATGACGCACTGATGATTGTCGTATTTCGCTTCAAAACAATCCTTAAAATGCACCCAGATTGTCTAGCTGTTAGATTCATAGGCAGCTACCTTGTTATCAGTGTCTTTGAAATCACATCAAATATCATGTTAGAATTCCATGGAGAAAGTTTGAGAGAGTTTTTAATTAAGTGCATCCATATTTGCAGTAATTTTCAATCCCCTATTCAGAGTGATTAGGAGTTCTAAAAATAGATTAGTGGGAGAGAAAACAGACAAATCCTACCCTTGTGCTCCGATCATAGGTACGAGATTAGAACAAGTAGCTCGATACTTACCACACGGAGTTTCTGTCATTTCTCTTCAAAGTATGGAATTATTTTAATGATGAATTTATAGTTGCCTGGTGTAAGAACTTATATTTGAAAAAGGTACTTGGTTGAAGAAATCATTGTTACTTGTTTGGTTACAGTGAGAAAGGTCCTGTTTCTCTGCCTGCTCATGAGTATGGAAACTCCAGCGGACAGTACCAAGTGCTAAATGATGAAAATGAAGCAGTAAGGAATGAGACTATTATTCCATGAAAAGCCGAGTAGCTCAAACCAGAGTTGTATTCAACAATAATAGTGGAAATTTTTGTAACCTAAGCAATTCTATTGAAATTCCTGTTCAACATTAATCAATATGGAAGCCTAACACGCTTCATATTTTGTGCAAGGATTGATCTTTGCGCTTTGGCCGTTAAAATTTCACGTCATTTTCTTCTTCTGCTACTGCTGCTGTTTATTATGTGATAACATCTTACAACTCATCTGAGTTTGAAATCCATATTGATCTAAACATTAAAACGGATTCGACTGTGACACATAGCTGAATCCATTTATTATACAATTTCCAGTTTTGGCTGTTTTAACCCATGAGAATTAGCTTGACCCAGATCAAAAAACTTTGATGGACCAGAATTGCTTTGCCGACAATCCAAATTTTACTTATAACCTGCTCTTTTAAGTACGTGGGAATATACCTAATTTCTCTCTCTAGATTCTCTCCCACTAACCCTTCACCAGCCTATTTTTATTCTTTTGTTTAATCGTCGCTTGCGTTTGGCCTGATTGGTCCGTACCAGGAGGTTGCTGATGACTTCTTCCCCTCCTCTCCTTTTATTCTTCCGTCCCCGTATTCTTTTTTCCCCTTTTCCCTTTATGTTTTTTCCGCTGCCACTCACGGTCTTGCCACGAATATGCTCGCCCCAGGTTGTTATGTCCGACGCTTGGTCTTTGACATCCCTGGTGCTAGATCTGGAGAACCACTTCCAAATCTGGCCTCACGTCATCGTTTCGTCGTAATTTGGGGAAGGTTGGTGCTTCATCGACTCGGTGGGTCGTCGACTCTTCTTGGCGACACCTAGTGCCGACTTCCTTTTCGTTGAAGATCGGTTGTTGGAACGGATATGTTCCCTTTTGGTCAGATCTTCGGTTGGGGTGAGGTGGTGTGGGGGCTCGTCCAACTTTCCATCTCTGCTCCAGTGGTCCTCTGGTCTAGTGGTGCTATGCTTCGGTGGTCCTCTGGTCCGGTGGTGAGTGTTGTTGTGTACCTCCATCCCTTTTCTCTCTCCATTGAGGTCACGCATTGTGTGAGGTGTTTTCCCTCTCTCCTTCCTCCTACGTCTATCAGTACTACTTTTCTTGTCCTTTACCTTTTAGTCTTTTGTTTCTCGACCTTGGCGGTGAGGTTAGGAACTCACAGTCGGTGTTTTAGCAAGTTGTTTTTTTGAAGAATTTCTTGGTAAGAGATTTTATGAGTTGTGTGGTAGTTGAAGTGATTAGGTCCCAACCCCTCTTTGTCACGCCCCAAATCCGAACTTGGCCGGACTTGGAACGTGAACTAAGAGTTTTAAAGAATAAATGATTAAAAGACATATTTAATTCAAAATCTGTTTCATAAAATAAATACGGCAAATCCAACTGAGTCAAATACAATTTTCC
>JAYMTN010002923.1:0-10463 GCA_036897425.1 Erodium trifolium
TGTATGAGCTGAGGCTGACTTGCTTCACCATCTCTACGTCTGTTGTGTGTAGAAGTTGTATGCTTCCGGTTGAATACACAAATGTTGGACCGTAGCGGTTGGTCCAAGCATGGAGATGGGGGAAGAGAGAAGGAGGCCAGTAATGATCCGTTTGGTGGATTTGAGTTTTAGGGGTGTTGGCAAGAATTGTGTTGATTTCAGGGATGTTACCGAGCATGAACGACGTCGGAGAAGGACCTCCGATCCCTTGCTGTGCCAGGATGGATCTCACCCTCCGCGGCTTCCATATGAGTGCCTTGAAGAGATGAGCGAAGAGCAGTGTAAGGGCAGCCAAAGCCAGGCCCAATATCACCATCTCTGGCTCTGTTTCACTCCAAGTTCTATGTTTATGTTTATGTCTTGCTTTGCTTATATGGAGAAAACAGAGAGATGGTATGTTTGGGTACGTTGAACTATATTACTTAATTGTCTTGATTTTTTTCAGGGAGGGGGCATTAAATTTTTGTAATGATGTTCAAAGAATTTAAGGGGAGCATAACTTGGAAATAAAAGAAGTACTTTTTCCGGACGGGGTGGGTTAAGGGGAATGTTTCCGGGTTTGTGGCTGAGATTGTTCAGGTACGGGGACCTGGTATTCATTCTGTTTTCATAGTTACTCACATCCCCAATCTTATATTTTTTTCTTGAAATAAATATTATATTTATTATTATTTGAACTGCTTTAAGATTTAATATTCCCCGAAAGGAGGTCCTCCTCAGGATCATCACGAAGGCATGTGGAAAGTCGGCCGATGGTTTAGTCATCAAGGACATTAGCCCGCGAGTCTCTGGATTCTATTTCGAAACAAATGCGGCTAGGGCATGGGTTCGAAGGAACGAACCATGGTGCTTCGATGGTCGGTCGTTGCTTCTGGGTGATCTTGACCCGATGGCCAGGGAACCTCCTGCATTAGATCGACTTCAACTACGGGTCCATGCACATGGCCTTTCCCCATTGGTACGGACCAAGATGACGGGAGAGACGATCGGAGTGTCTCTGGGTCTGTGTGTTGAGGTCCCATGCGATCAATGGGGTATCTGCTGAGGAGGGACAGTGAGGGTCCGATTTTGGCACTTGGTGGAATACCCCCTTCGTCGACATCTCCTTCTTCAATTTTGGGAGTTCCCCGACCCGGTTCTTATCATATTTACCTATACCAAACTCCCAAATGTTTGTTACAATTGTGGTATAATAGGTCACATGGTGACTGACTGTGATCGAAAGGTGGTGGAACTTTTCCGTTATGACTCCTCCCTCCTGGAGTTCCTGAAGGAGCGGCAGATGAAGACCTACTCTACTAATTGGGACGACAAGGCGTCCGTTAAGTCCTTATCCTCGACTACTGCACCTAAGGCCCCCTTGTCTCGGGGCAGGGGGCTGATAGTATCCTCGGCTACGGCACCTAACGGTGCGTATCCTCGGATTGACTCCCTTTCAACCTTGAGTGGTCCGACCTAGAAGCCGCTAGGGGTCGGCCAGCCACCGGGTAGGGAGACACCGGCTATTCGGGACCTGCCTGGGCACATAGATAGAACTGGACTTGGAGCTGGATCTGAGCCAGACACTGGAGCAGGACCGGGGGGGAGTAAAGAGGGGTTCCGCTGGGGAACCCCGGGATGATCAAGACCGGGTCAGGAAGTAGGCCCGCATGGAGGAATGAAAGAAATACAGTGCTCTATGGGCTGGCCTTGGGAGGGATCACTGGGAAGAGCTCTGCCTCCTTTGGAAGCCGATGTCAACAGGTTCGGTCACACTCTACAAAGTATGCAGCAGCTAGAAAATACCTTAAGCAGTAGAATAGGAATACATACGATGAGAGAGGACCCCCAATTAAATACCCCGTGTCGGTGTTATAGGTGTCATTGTTTGGCCTCTTGTGACAATTTGTTACGAGACTATAACCCATGCATACCATCATAAGATCTGTCCAAGATTGGAAGAAACCCAATATACGCATCATCTGCAGGATGAAAGTCCATTCAACCATATCATATGCCTTACTCTTATCCAGTTTTAAGGCCATGAAGCCCATCATTCCTTGTGTCTTTCGACAAAGGCAGTGGATGACCTCGAAGGAGACAAAGATGTTTTTTTTTGTATGGACCGACCCGGGACAAAGGCCCTTGAGTATGTCAGATTATAGATGGAAGTAGTCCCTTGGGCCAATTGGCCAAAACCTTGGATATGATTCTAAAGATAACGTTGCAAAGCGTTATTGGTCGAAGATCAGTGACTAGTTTCGGTCCCGGTATCTTGGATATAAGGATGAGTGTAGTATCATTGATTCCTTATTTTAATGTTTCTCCTCCTATCACCTGCTGAACGAATATCGTAACTGTTGGTGCTAAAGTTGGCAAATAGTGTTGGTAGAATTTCGGATTTAAGTCATCCAGTTCGAGAGCCTTATCCGGTCCTATTTGAAAGACAGCCTAGGAGACTTCTTCTTCTCTAACATTGACCATCAAGGTTGAGTTTTGTATTCCTGTAATTGTTGGTCGGATAAAGAGGTGCATATGTCGAAGAGATGGATCTGACGTGGTGAACAGTTTCATAAAGTATGTCGGTAGGAGTGTATCCATTCCAGATTACCAGGTAATAGTGTGGCCTTGGTCATTCTGTAGCGAGCAAACTTGGTTGATCCGACATCAGAACGAGGCTGCATCGTGGAAGAATATAGTGTTTGTATTTCCATCCGTCCACCAGTGATGTTTGTCTTGTTGCTTTTAGAATGCTTCGTTCTTTGCCAGTGCTGCCTCATATTGGATTTGAAACACCTCCTTACGGTTGATCCTCTCCTTGTTTGTGCGGCTATTAAGATCTGATATTTTTCGTTGGCATTTCTTAATACTTTCGAGTGTAGCCATATAGACATTTCATCCCAAGTCGTGGAGAGCCTTCCCTACTCGGACCGTTTGCTTGCATATTCCTGCTTCTTCATGGTCATTCCATATCGCTTGTACCAGCAGCCCACATTCTGGTTCCTTGGTCATTGTGATTCAAATATAAACTTCGGGATGATTGGAGTTATGTTCGTCAAAGCCATTGTAAGTAGGAGGGGATAATGAATTTGGAGCCTCGTATGTGTCCTAACATAAAATCCCTATCCAGTCTTGTTTCCATCCAGGTTTCCACATTCAGGCCCCAGAACCACATACCCCCCGTGTCTTTCCTCCTGACTTAGTATAACTTTAAAGTCCTCGATAAAAATCCATCTCTCATAACCTCTTTGGGCAAGATTTCTTATCTTTGTCTAGGTGGTAAGTTTAAGGTGTCGAACTAGGTGGCCATAAATCCCTATTTTTCTGAATGGCTCCCTTCCCGGAATAGTGACTGTGGTTTCAATGTATCTCTGGTTGGTGTGCCGGACCGTGATCCCTACATCATGTCCATGAAAGATTGTGAGTCTGCCTTTATGGCTTTTAATAAGGGGGACCCATTCGCCATCCCAAAAGCCTAGATTACTGCATAGGATTGTTGTATCCTCTTTACATTACATATGATCTGATAGAAAGAGGATATGTGGGTTGTATGCTCCCAACATGACTTTAAGGTGTCGACGATGTGCGTTAGTTGCTATTTCCCGATAGTTCCATGCCAAGATACTTATGGAAGGGGCTATTGGTGGTGGTGCAGGATCCCTCGGAGAAAAATTATGGGGGGGTCAAGTGGGGTTGTGATTGATCTCCCGGGGATGGAGGTGCCAGAGGGGGGTTGTTTATTGGAACCCGATCCTTGTGGGATGCCAAGTTCACGTGGTTAGGGGAGGTCCGATTAGGGGGATTTCCCTTCCATTGGATTCCCGACGAGGTGCGATGCCAGATTGGACCACACGTCCTATATTCCGGCAGGGCGACAAAGAGGTCTAGAAAATCAGAGAAGGGGCTAGATTTCGGCCCATCAATTTAGGGAAATCAGTGAAATATTAAGATCGTAGCTCTATGGGAGGGTCCTCCTACGATAGGGAGTTTTCGGTGGATCGGAGCAGAGATGGTGTGTGTGGGATCGTTGATGGGGATCGTGGAGTCAAGGGATGTGGCGGTTGTCTACATAGTAGAGGCAACAAGGATTGGAGACGCACGAGTTGCGCATATTCCAGATGAGCGGGATAACGGGACATGATCTGGGAGCAGCATTGCGGTGTCAGCGATAGTCTTCCTCTCTAGGAGAAGATTAGACCACCACAGCACGTGTCGACGGTACGATGGGAGTCCTACGATCGGCACATTATGTAAAGAGAATTTTTAATATACTTATTGGTGGTTAAAAGTCTAAGACTTGTAGTAGTTATTAATTTAAAAAAAATTAAAGTAAGTTATTATAAATTTAATATTTTGTTTTCAAGATAATTTTAATACACATGCCCAATAAAATGTATGTCATTATGAGAGTAAATAATTTTAATTTTTTTTCCAATACAATTTTAATACATCTTCTCATTGTCATTATGAGATACATAAATACCCAAAAATGGTTTTTTAAACAATAAATATCAAATAGTTCATAAAAATGCATCATGATGTAGATAATAAAAAACATTTAATAATAAATTAATCATAATAATGATTCAATTTTTATATATTAATAGTTCTCTTATATTAATGATTCAATTTTCTTTAGTAAAGATGTATGTATTCATTCAAGCAAACAAAATGAAACAACACCAATAGTCAAGGGATAAACCCGATATAAGTTATGAGGATGGTCAGAGTCTCTCATTTGGGAACAAATAGACGATCTGGCACGTGTGGTTGAAACATAAAAATTTCTACTAGGTAGACGAGAACTGGAAGCTGGAGATACGCTTAGTAACACGAGACCAAGGGGCTAAATTCCCCGAAGGGAGGTTGCCTTGGGTCGCGGGGGCATACTGATTTTTTTTATAAGCGAAAATTTTATTAGAGATTCTGTCTTCCAAGGTGGAAAACTAGTATAGAATGATACAACCTTGACGGAGATCAAACAAAGACCTTCCGCAAAAAAACAATAAATCACAAGAAAAGAGAATAAAAAAACACAAGCGACCGAAAATCCACACCTAAACAAAGTCTGAGCATCCTCACGCACAATGGGCCAACCAACGAGCAGAAACCAGAAGGACAACCACACAACTTTTTGTAGAGACAAACCAACCACATACTTGCAAAACTAAAACAAATTTCCTGTCAAGCGCAGGAGAATTAAACCCTCTGCTTCCTCAACACTTCATCTCTTTTTAACGCGGCCTCCCCGAGATGAGGACACTACACAAGCTTGTGGCTCATGGAACAGGTAAGCCCCAAGATCAACTGGGGTTTGTAATGCAGAAGATCCTGATATGAGAGAGTCAGGGACAACGGAACCCATAAACGCGTCCTCATAGTCTTCGTACTCATGACTTCGAATCAGAGAGCTATCCACTATGGGATTATACTTCGTATCACTATCGTCTAAATCCAGTTGGTCACCTTCTTCTGAGGCAAAATCCTCTAGTTGATTTGTCATTGACTCATCTACAAGAAGAGCTTTGTGACTCATGGCTTTGAGTAAATTCCAGCGATCTGACTTTGATTGTCGTTCTCTGCTGATCGACCTTGGCTTTCCTTCGTACGAACAACTCATAGACTTGGGTTTTGAACGTAGTCAACGACCTCTATTGTTCGATTCTCCCACTTCATGCAGGCCAATCGACGACTGAGCTGGGCTTTTCAGAATTTCTGCAAAACTTACTTGCAAGTCTCTAGCTTCTAAAACCAGGATTACCATACATGACTTTCCTCTATTCTGTCTCGTTGAAACCGGGGGTAATTTGACTTGATCCCCTAAACATAGCTCGACCAGGTTCTATGGGGACTTTAAAGTTTCTGTCTGACCAACTAAATCCGTTCTCTCTGAATTCCTTTGGGTTAGGACCTCTGACACTTTTACGTCCTCAATTGAAACAACGAATACTTTAGTATGAAGTACCAAGTCAATCAAATCATTTACCTGCAAGTTTGAAGTCCATAGCAGCATAAAGTTTGCTTCCAAGTCGTTTGCACTTTCATCCTTTAAGATTTTAATCACTTTCCCAAAAGAACTTCCAATGGTTGTAAAGTATTCACTAGACCACCCCCTGCAGGAACACCTCTAACTTTAACCCAGACAAAACCATCTGCCTTACAAAGCAAAGGTTCAACATCACAAAGTGTGTACAAAAATTATGGCACCAATTCCATTTTGCCGAGAGAAGTTCCACTAGTAGCTGATATTCTTCACAATGAAATAAGAATATATTTTTTTCCAATAATTTGATATCAAGATGCTCAAAATGTTCCTTAGCCAATTCTACTTTCAAACCGTCCACCGAGATATCTAGAGCTGCAATACCCAAAATTCCTGCACTCATCATTCTCCAGAGATTAGGAACAATCTTACCAGCAACCCTTTTCCTGACAGGTTGAGTCTGCACAAATGGAGCGGCAGGGTCTTTGGATACGGAGGAATCGACTATAGCTTTTGGTCTCCATTCTTGTTTTACGAAAATTCTACTCAGCCTCTTCCTCAATTATTCTTGCCAAGTTAAGGAAACAAACAACTTGTGATCATCCAAAGATTTTCCATTAAAAGTCGAAATCAATTTTGTAGCCCCATCCGGCGTTTCTGCGTGTATGAATCTAAAAAATCCCCCTTTTTTATTCGGTCTAGGGATTAGAAAAACTTTGTTTATATTCGTCTCTTGTTCCATTAGCCTCTTCAACCACAATCGGTTTTTCCTGGGTGGAATATTGCAAACGAAGACCTTGTGTTCTTTACTGAGAGAATTCACTTGCACTATATTGTTTGTAATCCCATCCCTAATCGATTTAACAATTTCTTGAGCTTCCTAAGACTGGAACGTACCTGGTGATTGTGAGGAACCCTCAAATCTCTCAATAATCGATTCCAGGCGCGATACCTGCATCCTATTTCCCTCAAGAACGAATTCATGAAAATCACTTTTAGCAATCCTTCCCCCGATCGTGAACTCTTTACCGTAGTATTATTGTAAGTGCTTCCAACCACAATGACCACCTTAGAGCAAACATGGTGAGGCTCCTGAGATGGCAGTTGAAGTGAGCTGCCAATCAGAAAAGTTACCTGCGGACAGGTCTAGCGAGGTTTTACCAGCGTCGTCATCTTGAAGAAAGACATCCAATCCTTCTCAAACCCCACACCGGTGTCCTGAAAACACCGCCCCTTTGAAGACTTTACGAGACCAAGAACACGCCTCTCTGATAGACTTGAAATCACCATTGAACCGAAGAAAATCGCAGCACAACAGGAACTGCGGCGGCCCTAAAAACAATTGGGTGTCGCGGCCCTGAATCCACGACAACCACCTGCGAAAATTCGGACGCCGCGTGTGAGGCGGGACAAGAGATCTGAGGGGAGAGGGAAATCCGGCCATTGAACGGCGGCATCTGGAGATACGCTTAGTAACACGAGACCAAGGGGCTAAATTCTCCGAAGGGAGGTTATCTTGGATCGCGGGGGCATACTGATTATCACCCCAAAGAATATGACACCCCCCCCCCTCAATAGGGCCAAGGAAGTGTTGGGAGGTGAAAAGGATCAGCCTCCAAAACAACCAAAGACCTATCATAATTCTTGACGAGGCTGCGTATAAACCTTCATCGACATACTCGGGGGGAGTGAGGGCATGTTGGGAATCCATTACATTCTGATCGATGTCCATTAACACAAATATCGCTTCTTGGAGATGGTCGCTGCTTCAATTGGGCGGATCCCTTTCTCTCTAGATAGGACCTTGGGTGTCTTTTCCTTTCTTGGGACTCGTTTGATTGGCTGCCTCTTTTGCGGTTCCTTCTTCAGCCTGTTCATGAGGGGGGTGGGGAATCTTCTTCCTCTAATCAAATCCAGCGAAGATCTCGTGTTGAAGTATATGTTGATTAGGCCGAAGTTGGGGAGGCTCCACCTAGTTCAGAACCAGCATCTCATGGAGCTGTGGTCCCTTACCATCCTTCGGGTCCTTGTCCTCATAAGCGGTGCTGAGAAGGGGTGCCTTCGGGCTATGTAAGATTGTGGATTGGATTGTTAGTGGGGGTAGGGGAGGTACGACCGATCCCTTCCTGCATTCCACATCCTTCAACATTACCACCGGTGGGGGGTTTCCGATTCTCCGATCGGTAGGAAAGATTGTGGATTTGACATCAACTGGCTCTTGTGCTAGAGCACCCCATTTCGAGGGAATGGTAATAACCGGACGACGTGACTTTCGTTTCTCATGAGACAATGTAACAAAATAAGATACAATTAGATTAGCAGAAGTTTTGTTCATAACTGTCGGGGTCGGTGGTGGCATGGCATTCCAATCCGTATGGAAGACGCCTTTCGATTGGATTGCTGGTAGAGCTCGTAGTGGCTCCCCATACCTCCTTTCAAGTTGGTCCACGCCCGGGAGGACAGCTACACAATCCCTGTTTAAGTGGCCAAGCCGGCCACACCGGTAGTAGAATTCTGGTAGCTTTTCATATTCAACCCGTACTTTAAGCGGCTTTGCATTGACATCGATCTGTAAAATCAGGTGAAGGCGGAGCGACCGTGTAGCATCCAGCTGCACCCAGAGCCAAAGAAAAGTATCCCAACCTCAAGGGTGGCTTGGATATTTCGGGCGTTTACCCTTCGGATCTCCACAACCCTCCCTAGATTTGAGACTATGAAAGCTCTTATCTGGGAGGTTCTAGCCTCTACCGGGATATCATAGGCTCTCACCGATATCCAGACATATCGGAAGCAAAGGCTTTCTGAATGGGTCCTTGACGGCAAGGGCGTAAGGAGTAACACCGTGCCATAAAAAGACCACGGCTCCCTCGCACGAATGCTGTCCATTCCCCTTTAGAGGAGAAGTAAAAGACCACATTTTTTTCTGTAAGTGGATGGACCATCAGATCGTCCATATTCCAGGCGTTTGCAATAATGGTACAAAGAGAACAAGGTCTTACTCTTTTTTCCTGCAAAAAGTCGGCCGGCGAGAGCGAATCGGTACTGGGAGTCATCAAACAATGGGACCGTATTCAATGGGACTTCAATCACCTCATCGTCATGGTCGTAGAAGTCTACCTTCAAGGGGTTCCCGATTGAAATCTCCATGAGCTTGGCTTGAACCGCGTTGAGGCTCGTTGAGCACGGGTCCAGGTTCGGTTGAAGTATAGTTGTTGAGATGGGGGTCGGGGATAGGGGTTTGGGTATTCTCCCAAAAGAGAGTCCCTTGCATGTTGCTTCGGGCAATCGAGTTTGCAGGGGAGAGTGGTTGTGGTGGTCGGGGTTTCGGTTGGTAGTGTTATCGGGGTTGGGAGAAGCGGTGGTTCGGCGGGGGGGTTTGTATTTCCGGAAGGGGGAGGTCGAGGCGGTTGTCGATTTTTCCTAGGCTGGGGGATTGAGAAAAACCATGGTAGACTCAGTTGGGGGTGAAGAAGAAGAAGAAGAAGAAGAAGAAGAAGAAGAAGAAACAGGAGGGGAATGGAGTTCGGAGGAGCTGCGTTGAGGTAAGGAAGAAGAAAGGGACAAGCCCTGCATCATCACCGCAGTCTTCAGATAGAGGGAGATGTGGGTGAGATGTGATAGAGAGCACGCGGAGGGGAGGGGCTCAAGATATAAATAATTCAATTTATTCTATCTCAAGAGTCTAAACGCATCCACATCCCTAGTATCACCAATTTGTGGTAAGTAATATTAGAGGAGAGAGAAATAATTGCCACGTAGAAAAGAGACGATACATTTTGATGATGCTTAATTTTTTGCCAACAATGAAGTAATGCTAAGCTAAAGCTAAATTTATTACTTTTATTATTAGTTTATTTCATTATTTTATTACTTTGTTTTTATGTGGGGAATTTTCCTAACACGTATATAGTAAAATTAAAAAAATGATTTTATTAAGCCAAAAATTTGATTTTATCAGGGGAAGCATATGACTTAATCAAGTAGAAAATATGATTTTATTAAGGAAACAAAAATCTGACTTATTAGAAAAAAAATCTATTCGAGGAAAAAAATTGATTTGTGAGGGAAAAAAATCTTACTTTATTAGGAGGGAAATATGATTTTATTAAGAAAAAAATATATCTTATTAGGAAGAATCTTATTTTAGGAAAATATCTGGTTTATCTGGAAAAAAACTCTGATTATATTAGGATAAAAATAGAATTAAATCTTTTTAGTTCGTAGTTTATATCGTAAGATAGGTTTGTACTTGAAAGTTAATCTACCATAAATGAGCCTTATTTTTTTTTTGAGAAAAATACGATCTTATATTATAATTAAAATTTGTTCACAAGAATGAAATACTGGAATGCAAAAAGTTGAAATAACAATAGAGCTTAGAGTAAAGTTGCTCTATAGAGATCAAGGGTCGTCTGGAGGAGGATACTGCGACAGCGTCTTTCGATCACCGATACAGCGGGTC